>JBBPBO010000003.1:64652394-64776757 GCA_037974295.1 Cicer cuneatum
TTTCTTTCAAAGATAATTTTGTCATTTACATAATATATATATATATATATACATATATTATATTTTTATTTAATTTATCTAACATCTGAAATAGTAATATTTAACTACCCACAATTCTTTAAAAAATTGACATCTTTTATTTGATAGCGTGAACGAATTTTTTAAATATAAATGACTATATTACTTATTTAATTTTTTTAATTAATTTATAAATTTAAAAGTATTATAAGTTAATTTTAAAAAAATCAATTGACTTATAATTTTTTTTTGAAATATACTAATAATTTTTTATTGTTGGATTATAAACCAATAACTTATAATTAGTTATCTGAAATTATAAGTATTTTGTTCCGTAAAAAAAAAAAAAAAACAAGAAACTTTTAATTATTTGATTATTTTTCTAAACTTTTTAAAAATCTTTGGTTTAATCTCCCTCTATTTCATCGATCAATCTCAAAAATCTCCTTCACCGAAAGCTTGCAGGATTCTTGTTCAGGTACGAATCATTTGCTTCGTAACAATTTTCATTTCAATAATACCAAAACTAATTCAGAAAGGCTTCACGATTTAGGGTTTCCACAATCGCGCCGTCGTTCCAGTCGTGCAGGTATCATCTCTTTTCTGTTCTCAATTTTCTGTCTTGATTGCTTCTAACTTCATTGCTTCATTCATTGTTTCTATTGTTTTTCTCTTGATTTTATGAAATTGCTGCATTGTTATTTTAACTATCACTCATGTGCACAACTAAATGTATATGTTCATATATTTACATTATATCTTATTGATCCAAGTGTTACTAGCTCTTAGATGCTCGCTTCAAAGTACTATTGCTTCATGTTCTAATGCATTATAAATTTTAATTGTTGCAATGTTGATGATGTTATCTTTTTTTTTTTTTAGAGAAAAAATTTTCAGCTGTGTAAGAGGAAGGAAACCATATCGTATTAGATACTTAAACCGTGTAGTAGATATTGGAAGATAATTCAAATCCTTTGGGAAACCATATTGTACATGCTGAAAGAATAAACAAATGTTCATAATTTTAGTTCTATGTAGTAGGTTGTACGACTAAACTTTGATGATAAGGTCAATGGAACATATACTGATATATGCATGGAAGTCAAAGGTTGAAGAAAAAATATATTTGTTGCTTCTTGGCTTGCTCTAATGCTTCAAGAATTTAAGTTGTTTCTCCACTGTTGTTTTTGCTCTGTATGTGTGACTGTGTCTATATTTTTAACATAATCTCAGATTCTCAGTAGTATAGAAGGAAGCAAGCATTGGGAATGATTACTAACAATGTTTTGTTTGATCTGAAACAGTTGATCCAGATTCTCAATGGGGAAAAATGACTTTCTCACACCTAAGGCAATTGCCAACCGAATTAAAGCAAAAGGACTGCAGAAACTTCGGTGGTATTGTCAGATGTGTCAGAAGCAGTGTCGTGATGAGAATGGGTTTAAATGCCACTGCATGAGTGAAGGACACCAGCGTCAAATGCAAATTTTTGGACAAAACCCAACCCGCATAATTGAGGGCTATACCGAAGAGTTTGAGACAACTTTTCTTGAGCACATGAAGCGCAGCCATCGTTTCAGCCGTGTGGCTGCAACTGTAGTTTATAATGAATACATAAATGATAGAAACCACGTTCATATGAACTCCACACAGTGGGCTACACTTACTGAGTTTGTTAAGCACTTGGGTCGAACTGGAAAGTGTAAGGTTGAAGAAACACCCAAGGGATGGTTCATTACATATATAGATAGAGATTCAGAAACACTTTTCAAGGAGAGGATGAAGAATAAGAGAGTCAAGGCAGATTTGGTAGATGAAGAAAAGCAAGAGAAGGAGATCATGAAACAGATTGAAAGGGCTGAGCAATTGATGCAGCTATCTAATCCTGTGTCTGATCAGCCTTCACAGGTTGAGCCTCCGAGGGAGCTAAATGTAGAAGATGGAATTAAGATAGGATTTTCTCTTGGGTCATCTGTTAGACCTATGACCAAGGAAAAAGGTGAGGCATCGGTGATGGTTTTTGATGAGGTTGAGGAAGAGAAATATGAGGAAAGGAATCCTAGAAACAATCTGAAGAGGAAAGAAAGTGGTGGTGGAAAATCAACCTTGGAAGAAATGATCAGGGAGGAAGAGAGGAAAAAGGAAAAAATCAACAGGAAGGATTATTGGTTGCATGAGGGAATTGTTGTTAAGGTTATGAGCAAAGTGTTGGCAGAGAAAGGGTACTACAAGCAAAAGGGTGTTGTGAGAAAGGTTATTGACAAGTATGTAGGGGAAATAGAAATGCTAGAAAGCAAGCATGTGCTAAGAGTTGATCAGGAAGAGCTTGAAACTGTGATTCCACAGGTTGGGGGCCGTGTAAAAGTAGTCAATGGGGCATACCGTGGATCACTTGCGAGGCTTCTGGGGGTGGATACAGACCATTTTTGTGCTAAGGTGCAGATAGAAAAAGGACCCTATGATGGTAGGGTACTCAAAGCCGTGGAATACCAGGACATTTGTAAAGTAGCTTAATGAGTATGACTGGAATTTTAATTTAGTGATTCTGTTAAGTTGCAGGAGTTGGAAAGCTTGTTGTTGTATATTATGCAGAAGCTCTAGATTCTAATGTCATCTTTATAACATAAATCAAATCATGGCGATTATCTTTTCATCTTTATAGCAGAAAAGGATGGTGACTTTGAGTACTATAGTAACATGTTGGAGTGAATTTAATAATCGGCGTTTCTGAAATTTATTGTTGAACAAAATAGAGTTCTTATTTGTCAAAAAAAAATTAGAAGTGGTGATCAGTGTTCTTTTTTATTTTGACTGAATGACCAGTGTTCTTATAATTTTAAGTGTTGAATTATTAGATGTATGGCTTACATCTAATTTTAATTGTTACACATATTTCTATCTAAAGGCTTAAACTTTAAAAACTCGTGTTGATGTTACATGTTTGTAAAGTGGTGATCATCAAATAGACAGAATTGGTTCGGGCAAATAAGATTGTAATCCATTTATTCAATAAGTAAATAAGGATTTTGAAAAACTTAGTTGAGAAATTTTTTGTACATAAATAGAATCAAAAGTGTAGGAGATATGTTGATCAATGACAAAAAACAAAAAGTAAATTTTTATTATCAGAGCCTGGTTTCGATCCAGGGACCTGTGGGTTATGGGCCCACCACGCTTCCGCTGCGCCACTCTGATTGTTGAGAAATTTACTTCAAAATATATATATGAACTATCTATGATTTTGGTGTTTGACAATAATAATTCTTTGACTAAATATTTGGCAATAATAATAATAATAATAATAATAATAATCCAATTGAAACCATTCGGATTTAACAAAGCTAATGTAACAAATGCAACACTTGGGAATATTCGTGTATCATCATCCAGGTATATTCGTGTATCATCATCAAACATAAAATAATTTTAAAACTAAAAAAATATAATAATGAAATGACATTTATCTCACAAAAATGTTGATAGTTAAACTAAATTTTACAATTTAAAATTTTAGGAACTAAACTGAGATAGTTTTAAATTCTAAAACATAAAAATTTTGAACTATATTACAAAAATAATAAATTTATAACTTTATTTCAACAGACGAAGAATTCTTGAGTTTAAGATGATAAACCTCGTACCAAACCACATTAAGTTAGTTTAAATTCACTTAAACTATTAAAAAAAGAAACTAAACTAAATTATTTGAATTCGTATATTAACTTGATTGGATAAATCTATATCTATAAACACTTTACTAAATGTAACACAATTAGAGCTAAAGAAGAAAAGTGAGGAATGAATGGAAAAAAATAATGAAAAGTGTAAGAGTATTTTGAATTTTGTAAAAATCATGGTGTGAACTTAAATTTTGCAAGAAAGTTCAATTTTTAGTTTTGTAAATTATAGTGACGATGCATTAAGAAGTGAGAGCTATGTTACCATTGTGGATCCAAATATAGGTTCAATCAAATAACACCATTCTTGGTAGAAGGTTGCAAATAATTTTTGATCAAAAATAAGGGTGCCAAATATTTATCACTATATTATTAACTTCCTTATATTATTATACAAAGATGATGTAAAACACAAACGTTTAATTACATTTTATAATGATACACTGTTATATTATTTTTTTAAAACATATTCTCAAGTTTTACATAGTTTAATCACATTTTATAATATCACTTTGTTACATTATTTTTTAAAACATTAATGTCATTTACATACAACTTGTGTGACTCGAACAACAACAAAAATTAGTATCTTCAATTAAAAAAACAAATACAAAGTTAGTATGATTGACTTTCTGTGGTATGAAGAAAAATAAATAATTTTTTTCTCAATAAAAAAAATATAAATATAAATATAAATATAAATAAAAGAAAGAAATGATTATAGGTTGTTGACTCTCCAATCCAACAACACCATACATACCCAAAACTCAAACATTCAAAAGAGTTTCATTTTGCCACTTCTCCTTTCTTTCTCTTCTATGGCTTCTTCTTCTTCTTCAACGAAGGTAGCAGCATGGTTCATCACGTTCCTCGTGTTCCTCACGTGCCTTCAATTTTCACCCTTGAAATCCCCATTTCACCCTCGAGACTTGCTTCCTCTTTTGCCCAAACAAATTTCGTGGCCAATTCTCAACTCCCTTCATACCGCTGTTGATCTTCTACCTGTCTTCGTCGGTGCTGCTTCTTCTCCAGACAACACCTTCGATTGGAAAGGTGCTTGCTTTTACAACAACAGAGCTTGGATGGTTTTTCATAATAAAACTGGTTCTCAATTTGGTGGTGGCACCCTTCACTTAAAGGTCGCTTTTTTCTTACTCTTATGGCTTAATTTTGTGTTTTACAAATCTGGGTCGCTTTTATTTTTGTTTGATTTTGTTTCGACCTAGCACCGCGTTAATAAGGTATTGTCCGCTTTGGGTCTGTTGTATTCTATGTTAGGACTTGTTGGATTGAAGTTTTGTTTATTGATTAAGCTAATTAGTATGAAGATGAAGAACTAATTAAACTAATATTGTTTAGTGCTGTTATGGGTCTGAGAGATAGTTAAGACTTAATTCTCTGAAAATCGTGAAGCATGAAAAGATATTTGTCATATTTGTGAATCATGGTATATTTTGTAGTTTTTTTTACTTATAAAAAGATTCGTTGGGGGAGTTGGTGCGTGTAACATTATTTTCTTAATATTAGGTTGCTTAAATAATCAGAGTTTACTATCTATCTATCTATATATATATATATATATATATATATATATATTTTATCCATATAATATTTGAGTAAGTTATATTTGATTATTTGTGTAGTAGTTTGATAAGTGTGGTTGTGGACAACTAGGGCCTATAACAAATCGTTATTTTTTTGCGATACGTTGTTTAGTACAAAGTCTTGTCAAATAGCATCACTATATAGTACTATAACATAGCGGAATCTGAACTAACCACAATCCGCAATTGATAATATTGAGTTTGGTGGATTTTTGCTAGACCAAAAATTGTCATTTTAAAGGTTCAGAAACCTACCTTTGGTGGTCACCTAGAAAAGCCAGCCCAAGGGTGAGGCAATTAAAGCTCTAGATTATATTACATTGGAGAAGATCATGTTCACTGGATTTAATGGCACGCAGTTTTTGTATAAGTCGGTATTAGTGTATGCACTATGCAATTCTATAATTGTGTTCCCTCTCCCTCTCACTCTGTAAACATTGGTTTTTCGAATTCAAAGGAAAACTGATTGATTATTATCTATGTGCTGATCTAGGTTAGCAATGCTCATAGCTGGACGTGTTTAGATATCTACATTTTTGCTACCCCATATCGCGTAACATGGGATTATTATTTTCTGGCCCGTGAGCATACATTGGAGATTGATGAATGGGAAGGGAGGGCTGAGTATGAGTATGTAAGTGGCCGTCTTTCTTTCGTTTTGAAAGTTGAAACACACATTTTTCTTTTAATGATCCTAACCCTTTCTACAATCAGGTAAAAAATCATGGGTTATCGATTTTCCTCATGAAATCTGGGATGTTGGGGACCCTTCAAGCACTTTGGGAGGTCTTCCCTTTATTTACAAATACCGGATGGGGCGAAAAGTCCAATATCGGGTTTTTGGAGAAACATATGGGAGCCTCTTTTGAAGAACGTCCTCAGCCTTGGGTTACAAATATCAGTGTTGATGACATCCACTCTGGAGATTTCCTCGCCATATCAAAAATTCGAGGTCGCTGGGGTGCTTTTGAGAGTCTAGAGAAATGGGTTAGTGGAGCTTATGCTGGTCACACTGCTGTTTGCTTAAGAGATTCAGATGGAAAGCTTTGGGTTGGAGAGTCAGGTCATGAAAATGAAAAGGTAAAACATTTTAGTTGCATTTTATCTATTGTATATTACATAGAATGTTGAATATTTACTTCACGCCTATTTAATTGTATTTAAATATTAGGATGGTTGTTTTAAACATTATTTTCATATTAAGTAAACAACTCTTTTGAGTGTATGTCTCGAGCCTGCGGAGATTTCATAAGTTGACATAGACTCTCGTGTTTAACAACTTTGGTGAACTATGCAGCATAATTTTGAGTGTACTAGTGTTAAATTTCTTCCTCCCTCTTTTTTTTGCAGGGAGAAGATATAATTGCTATGATTCCATGGGACGAGTGGTGGGAATTTGAGCTGAATAAAGATGATTCCAATCCCCATATTGCACTTCTACCTTTACACCCTGACATACGTGCCAAGTTTAATGAGACTGCTGCATGGGAGTATGCACTGAGTATGGATGGACAGCCATATGGTTACCATAACATGATTTTCAGTTGGATAGACACTTTAAATGGGAACTATCCACCCCCCTTGGATGCTAATGTGGTATGAATTTAATCACCTGTTCTTTTTAAATTTTCTGTTAATTTGTGTTTGCATTGGATGCAACAATCTCGAGTTTTTTGCTCTCTAAATTCCAAGCTTTAACAGTTTTTACTTTCCTTTTCTAACAATAACATGAATAAGTTATAATTTCTTGTTTTCCACCCTAGAAGACCATTTCTATTCAAGAAAAAACTCATTCACTTTAAAAAAGTGGTGAATAAGTTTAAAATTCTGTGTCTTTTGCATGTTTAAGCCACATGCTGCATAGCTTGTTGACTTTATGAAGTTTTGCATTTACGTTATTACTTTTCAGGTTGCTTGTGTTATGACAATTTGGAGTCAACTCCAACCTGAATATGCTGCAAATATGTGGAATGAAGCCTTGAACAAACGACTTGGAACTAAAGTATGCTGCAACCTTTACTTTACTTGTCTCTTGCTCCAATACTAAACACTTTTTTACTTTTGACAATAATATTGAATGAATGCCTTCAATTTTCTAATATAACTCATAAGATGCTTGTGAAGTGATCTACTGCACAGATCAGCAATCTATCAGCACATGGAACTCTTATGTATATATTGTTATAATATAGTATAGTATTTTGTGATCTTGATATATTACATGTAACTGCTTTAAGTAAACCATATATCCTTTTTGTGTTTCTACTTTCTGCAGGGACTCGATCTTTCAGAAGTTTTAGTTGAAGTCGAAAGACGTGGATCATCTTTTGATGAACTACTGACGATTCCAGAACAGGATGACTGGTTCTACAGTGATGGCAAATCAACTTCTTGTGTTGCTTTTATACTTGCAATGTACAAGGCGGCAGGATTGTTTGATCCAATTGCTAGTTCTATCCAAGTGACAGAGTTTACGGTGAGTTCGTTTGTCCAAGAGTCTGGTTTCTATGTTTTGGATGCAATATTATTGTAAATTTTTAATTTCATCCTACACAATTTATAGGAACCATTGAGCATATATAATTTGTTATCTTGTTTATAACTTCGTCAGTTAATGAAATATTTTTTTTATAGAATTTTCTTGACCTTGCTTTTGTGCAATAAATGCAGATAAAAGATGCTTACATTCTCAATTTTTTTGAGAACAATGCTAGTCGCTTGCCAACATGGTGCAACGATGGAGATACGGTGAAGCTTCCTTATTGTCAAATTAAAGGCAAGTATCGAATGGAGTTACCTGGTTACAACACCATGCAACCATATCCTCACATGAATGAAAGGTGCCCATCTCTTCCCACAAAGTACTCCAGAACTAAGAGTTGCTAGTAGTCTTCGATTCTTTCCTCCTATCCATGGGATGATTGCTTCACCAGATGAATTCTTCCTATAGATTTTGGGATTATTTAGGAGATTCCAAATGAATAATTGATGTTTATATCCGTTTGATTTCATAGAAAAGTACAACAGATTCACCATTGTATATGTTCTCACAACTTATATTTTAGACTATTCATGTAATTTGGATTATATTACTAGCTAGATTGCAGATTGTGTACATAGACGGAACAACTTGGATTCTGTATATCATGCAATGTAACATATGACCCTAATTTTAATTTGGGATAGGATTGAATTCACCCTCAAATGACTCAGGCCGAGTTGAATCACTAGGCGCGGCCAACTGAATTGTGCTTACCTCTAACTCTTCCTAAAATATTCCACTGGTTTAGTTCTGATGCTTCTTTTGTTTTTTCCACTTCTATTGAGACTACATTGCACTTTTAGTCTATTATTGTCAAAAGTGCAATTTATTTTTAATTTCACAATTTTAGTCCTTTCATATTTTAAATTACACAATTTTTCGTTCCTCTGTCAAATTGTCATCCAATTTTTAACCATGATGCTGATGTCATATTGAATATGTGGACATGACATGGCCATAAAGTTAGACACACCAAGCCTCACTCATTAATCTCCAGCAGTTATTTGATGATATAGCTCTTCCCCTAAAGGCAAGCTATGTATTTGATTGTATTGAATGAGAGAAAACGATAGACATGGTGAAACTATGTGTATGAATTAGACAATGAAATCGATTTTATATAGACTCAATAATAAATACAAATCCTATACAATAAATACATATATATCATACACACCAAGCTTGTTATTACATTAGTAGGCCTTGAGTTGGTAATGGCAGAGATATCTTGGGATATATCAAATGGATATTGAAAAAGATATATGTAGTTTTAGTTCATGTTTGAGTTTGCTTTATTGTTCCCTTACAACAAGTCCTCCTAATAAGATTTTAACCATAAACTTTATCCTGAAGTTGAGCACAAAATAAGCTACTACAAATATACACTAATCTACATAACAAAATTATTCTAGTAAAAATCTTATTAGGGGGACCAGCAGTAGTTGAATGAGAGCTAAGACAGTTTTCTTGAGCAAAGCTCAATCAGTAGGCCTTGAGTTGGTACTGGCATTGGATCCCTGCTGAAGAAATTGTCTGAAAGTAGCTTCCAACTGAACTTTGTCACAAGGTAATGAATTGCCCCAAGAATTTCAACCTTAGCAAACTCATATCCTGGACATATTCTTGCTCCACCTCCAAATGGAACAAAGCAATAGGGTGGTATAGATGCTTGGTTTTCAAATCTACTTGGATCAAACTTTGATGGTTCTGGGAAAATGCTGTTGTCCATGTGAGTCATTGATGTAACCCAAAAAATCTATAGAAAAAAAAAGGTTTATGTTAAATTAGATTTCTTGGAGAGAAATTCATCAATGATAGACACTAAAGTTTCATTTACCTGCCACCCTTTTGGTATAATGTATCCATTATATTCAATGTCTGTTGCTGCTTTTCTGAACCCACCAAAGATGGGAGGAAACCTTCTAAGAGTTTCCATTGCTACTCTCCAAGTGTACTTCATCTTTGAAAGGTCTTCCCATGTTAGAGGCTCTCCTAAGACCTTGCCTTTTGCTATCTCTTCCTGTTCTGCAAACACCAAATAGATAGATTTCTTTGCCTTAACTTTTAAACAAGACGAATCACTATAAGTATCCTCAATAGAATAATTCTTGTATGAACACCATGTTTATTAGGCACAATCAATCAAAAGATAAAAATAATATTTAAAATAGAACTAGAACATCAATAGTTGTTATCCCTCTAGCCAAATATCACTCGTTAACAGATGAGCTTTCACAAGAGATGTTGGAGAGAATGCAAAGATCCAGATGTAGAGTTACTCTTCTCTCTCACACACACACAAACTAGTCTATGCATACCTTGAAGAACAGCTGCATAAATAGATGGTTCATTAGCCAAGAGTCGGATAATGAAAGTGATTAGAACAGATGATGTATCATGTCCTGCGACCATGACAAGCATAGCGTTATGGATGATTTCCTTCTCAGTTAAAACTTGCTTGCCATCTTCAACCATACTAAGCAAGCAACTGATTAAGTCTTGGCGGGAACTGGCGCCATTTGTCTCTTGTTCAACTTTCTTCTGCTGCACAATCTCCTTTAACATGTTTTGGATCCTTGCACTTGCTCTGAGGCTGCGGTTGTAGCGTGTGAAGGGCGCATTAATCGGGATTGACCACATTCCTGCAATCATTGCTTGAAAGGAACTCAGGAATTGATCTCTTTGTTTTCCACTCTCAAGACCAAATAGTAGGGAACAAATTATGTTGAATGTTAGAATCTTCGTTAGGGGCAATACCTATCAGAAACAACAGTAGCATAAGATTTTTTCCAACATCAATTTGCATTTGCTTAACCCAAAAAAGGCTATGTGGTCAAAAGTTATAAATCCATGTAATGAAGTATTTATTTTGTACAGAAACCATATAAATTAGTCCAATCAACCAACTAAATCAATACCACTTCTAATCTCACATTCAAGTAAATTAAGTCAATTTCCCTCTCAATCAAATATATGTCTTCATACAATTTGATTATCTTTATATCAATTCTATTTTCTTATATACTTTAACATAAATTTATATTTATGTATATTTACATAGACATTATAGAAAAATCCGTTCAGTACTTGTACTCATATCCGTACCAGCATTGTACTTGTGACAGTGCTACATAAGTCCTCACAAGTGCATGTTTAGATTGACAGTGAATTTTGTCAAATCGCATATGTGCAACTTTGATTTCACTAAACTCACCGTGAATTCAAACATGCACTAAAACCAAGATGTTTTTTTGTTTTAGCTTTTGATTTTGCAAAGACATGTAACAAACATACCTTGACCTGTTGTTTCCCTTCCCAATGCATCTGAAGGTGCCTCCTAACTTCATCATCAATTTTTCCAACATACTGTTTCAAAGATTCTGGCTTCAAGAATGATACAAGTGCACCCCTAACTCTACTATGATCTTTGCCACTCAGTTCCATCAAATTCCTATCACCTAAGATCATCCTAATAGACTTTGTTTGCTGATTAACAATAGTATCACCACCATTAGCAAATATAAACTTATTTGCAGCCTGTCCATGAATCAAAACAGTTGGTGTTCCAAAGAGACTTAGCTTTGAAATAGGACCATACTTGTTGATTCTGTTTTCAATAAATTTTTCTGCAGTGTTTGAACGCATAGATCTTAAAAGTCCAAGACTTTGACCAATGATTGGTATTCCAAGTGAACCTGGAGGGACCCTTTTGGATGGTTTGGTTCTTTTTAGCAGAAAGAGAATTGGGATGAGTAAGAGGAGAGAAACAAGGAGAAAAGTTGTCATGGTTTTTTCAATACTTTGTTTTTCAGGTTCTGGAATATATGATATCATGAGAGAGTGTTTTGTGTGATGCTTTTATAAGAGGATTTGTCATTTTCTTTGATTCCTTGATTGAAGTGTTTAAATGCAAACAAGCCGGCTGTGTATATTTTTAAAACTTTTTGTCATCTAATATATGTTCCACGTATAATTTTGTCTTAAGAAAAGTATTATATTGTAAATTTAATGTATTTGTTTTATTGATTGATGTTCTTAAAATATTTTTAATATATGACTGGGTTTAATTTTGACTTTTAATTTTTCAAAATAAATTAGCAATATTAATAAAAAGTATATTTAGAAAAAAAATACTAAATACATTTATTAACTTGAAAGGATATTTATATTTAAAGATAAATATTTTCACAAATGATAATTATAACTAGAGGAAGAAATTACTAAGCATACAAATGAGTATACTCTTTCGCTTCTATTAAGATTTTTTTTTATCCTTAAATATTTTCTCTATAAATTATTAAAAGCATTTATTATATTTTCTTTTAAATATTAATCTATCTTAAAATAGAAAAAGCTAACATTTAATATATTTATACATAAAAAACGATTTAATAATAATAATATCAATAAAAAAACACGCATTAATTATACTATTCACTTTTTTAATATATGTAAAAATTTGAATGAGTACTTAGACAAATATCTTTTTAACCGTATTAAAAACAGTGGCAACATTAGAAGCTGCCACCTCATTTTAAAGGAAGTTTAACAAGTGTATAATAACTTCTAGGAAGTTGTGTATTTAATGTGTTCAAATAGATATTTAATATTTTAAAGAACAATTATTCAGTTTAACATTCTTGAACAATATCTTTTTGTGACACTCGTTAGTAGTATACTATTTTCTTTTCATAAAGACTCTCTTGGTCAATATATAAGAATTGAAGAAGATAATTTTTTATATTAAATATGTTAATAATATACATTTTTTTAAATAATTATTTATTTATTAAAAGAGATAAAATTAATTAGTCTTTTAATTATCTTTATTTAATTAAAAATATTTTTGTAAAAATAAATCATTAACGTATTTTGTAATTTAGAAAAGGTCTTATAAAAAGAGAATTTTTTTATGTCAAATCTATTATGTTACTTTGGTGTGTGTGTGTGTCTGTGTGTATATTATCACCTAGTGTGTCACCATAGCTACCAAGTCTTTAATCATGTGGTCAAAAGATAGTTTTGATTACTTGCTAATGAGTATGAAAGAACATATAATAGGAGATATATCAACCTCTATCTAACGGGATTACTTTATTTGGCTCTAGAGAACAATGAATCACAGCAAAAGCTTATTATCAAATACATGTATTCCATGAGTTCATTGACCAACAAGAATGAATATGTCACTAAGACAAATGAGATTAAGTACTATGCAAAAAAATTCTACTATTTGTCTTCTTTTTTCTACATCTAAAGTATGTGACTAAATTCCCCTTGTGTGAGAATACCGAGAGTTGGGAGTGGAAGACACAAAACTAAATAAAGATTAAAGAACACTTCTGTCTATAAACATTGAAGATGATTGTCTATTTCTAGTCTCATTGAGAACAATGCAAACTAGTTATGTATATTAGATATTGTATAGAAATTTTACACAGCAAGTTTCATAGATAGCAGACCAAGTATCACCTAATGCAAGAAGTTAGCATTAATTTAATTCTCAAGTCAGAACCTAATCTGAATATTGACAATGTAAATTGTGTCAGATTTCAAATGAAAGGGAGAATAGATCATACAACACAAGGAATTGAAAATTTGCATAGTAGTCTAGTAATAAATCATAATGCGTTGCGTTTGGAATTTTCATCGAATTTGTGACTCGTGTAACAAACCATTGTCTGTTTTGCATTTAGGATGACCCCAATGTTTCATTAAGAAAAAGAAGAAACGACTAACAAAAGGAACTGCTTAAAGAATAATGCAGGAATGCCCAATTCTCCTACATACTCTGAAATCACTAAGTACAATGATATATATCTCAATCATCTAAGTCATGTAGGTCACCCAACATATATGTATTATCATCAGTCAGCCTTAGCAGGTATATGATTGCCACCAGTTGCTAGTTTGTAGAGATAAAACAGAGTCATGAGACCACTGCACCAAAAAAAAAAGGGGCAAATGTCTTTAACTCCATATACAAAAACATGCATTTCTCTTGTTAAGAAATGCAATTCAAAGCACGTCCCTCCGCAGTAGTTTAGAAATAACAAACACCCAAACTTGCATATATGTTCACACGTGCTTATATTAAGTCAAGAGACCATTAAGACAAGCAAACAAACAACAATCTATTAGTACAATTAGTGTTTGATTCCAGAAATCGTATATGGAAAATAATTATTATAGATCTTCAAATCGGCAACAACATGCTAAAACAAATTTGAAAATAACTTGCACTAAACAAGGCCACGATTCTTAGATTTTGTGCCAGATTGTAAAGTTCGGATTGTCCAGCTTTATAAACTCTGGTTAGGGTTATTAGGTGGAGTGCATAGATAAATTCATTTGACCCAACAACACATTTAGAATAAGTTATGATAGTATATTAGATTTTGAACCTAACTCAACTCATATAACCAATTTGTAAGGCGTGATAATTGCCCAAACATTATAAATTCTATGATAGCAAACTAAAACTTTTGTTTTATTCTGAAAATAAATGGAATGGTGAAACCTTCATTAGTTAGAAAAGAGTATCAAGAACAAATCTACATTCACCAATGCATTAACTCTTCATAAAATAAGTTCATGGATTTATAATTCACACAAGCCAACAACTCAACCAACAATTAAATCTTATAGTAACTTAAAATTTAATGAATTAATACCTACAAATAAAACTATGTATAATCAGTCCATTTAATTACCTGAGTCCTGCTATAACACCAGCAGGCATAATCTTAGATGTTTGAATGTAACGCTGTCCCATGATCCAAGTTAGTACAGCTGCACTAACTGTTTTTCAACACACAAATTAGACCAAAAAAATTACTTTGTAAAATAAACAATAACTAAAAATGCAGCGAAACAAAGTTTTATACCGAACAAATCACAAACAATTATTTGTATAAATTTATAAATAGTTAAATTGCAACCGAACATTTTTAATGATTATAATTGACTGACAGTATAAAAAATATTTACACTGGTAGTATATGAATTAAATTGCATTAATTAAAATCCAAGATTTCAGTCACAATCTGTAACTAACCGTCTCTAATAAATAAATAAAATCTACAAAGTACCAATCATAAAAACAAAAAACTAATTACAGCATAGCATTATCATCAAATCACGATCTATAAAGTATATAATATAAGTTCCAGATTCATAATCAAGAACGAAAACAAGACCAATCATCACGAAACAATAATTAACAAAAATGAAATGAAAAAGAAAAAAATCATACGGATCTCGATAGCGAGAGCAAGGTAAGAATTCTTTCGCTTTCCGAAGGCATTGAGACTGAGATAACCGGCGATGATGAGAAACAAACCGGAGCCGACGCCTCCGGCAAGAGAAGCGGTGCTTCCTTTTTGAATGAAACCGAACAGTCCTCCACCGATCAATACCAGTCCGTACGGAATTGTTAAACAGAAATCGTGCATTTTTCTTTCGCTATTTTCTTCTTCTTCTTCTTCTTCTTCTTTCTACGTCTTATGAACTTTGATTTTCTGGGAAAATTTGTATGCTTTGAAGTGAACCCACGGAGAAGAAAATCTTAAATTCAAAGGCGCGTGGAATGCACTGGTCAACATTATTAACTACTTACTTTGTTTTTCGTTTTGCCACTGGAATTCCATTTAATTACGAGATTAACCTTGTCACCTTAGTTCTATTGTTTATTATTTGCGATAAATATATTGAAATAAATACAACTTGGAAGATTTCAGAAAGAAAAGAAAAATAACTTGAGACATTAAGTCAAACCCCAAACAAATAGACATAATAAATAACAACGGTTTCATTAAAAACTTTAATTAAATAATTCATAAAACCATAAATAAAAGAAAAAAGAATGCTTTACAAAAGAGCAATAAGGACAAAATACAACCCAAAACTGAATCAATTACAAAACTCAAAGATCAAAGATTTGAAAACTTTATCAATGGAAAAATTAGATTTTGCACCTCTTAATTAGATTTGTACTTTTTCAATATATAAAAAATCCAATTTTATTCTTTTTATTTTTATTTATTTCAGGTAAAAAATTATTTTAAAATCGTATTTTTTTACCAAAATTTTCAGTACTTAAATTTTTTTCTCCAAAAATTCGATATACAAATTCACATTGCCGAAAATTGTATTTTAAAAAAAATCCTGATATACAAAATTTTTAGATCGTCCAAAGATTTTGGATTTTTTAAAAATGAAAATTTTTTGTGGTGTATTCTAGAAATTCCATTAACAAAATTTTTTATAGTGTGAATTGTATATCGAAAATTTTGTCAACAAAATTTCTAATAGATATCTGCTCCACGAAAAATTAAGTTTTGAAAATTACGGTAGTTAATTTTATTCTACCGGAAATTTCAAACTTTGAAATTTTCGATATATAATTTTTTTTTATTTTGAAAATATTTTTTAAAATATTTCTTTTTTTGAAGTACAAACCGAAAAAACACAATTATATATAGATTTGATTGAAGTATTCACACTTAATCAAATTTTTTAGTCACGAGAATTTGTCATTTCATGAACAAGAGAAGTTGACCGACTAAATTGAGTAGTTGTTATCATTACTCGCTATGACATAGAGACTGAAAAAAATAAAGGAAGTCAAAATTAATTTTCGATTGTGATAAAGGTAGAAAATATAAGTCAATTAAAAGTAAGTCTAGGACTTCAACTAAAATGTGTGGTTATCCATTTAAACTTAGATAAAGACTATTGCATAATAATGAGTGATGAATTATTAGTTTAATGTGTAGATTTCACAGCCATGAGTTAGTGGCTACTTTTGAGAATAATGCATTTGTGAAACACTTAAAAGAAGAAGGTAAGAAACATGTTGACGAGCTGAAAAAATATCAAGTTGTGTCAAGACACATGTTGTCATATTTGAGAGGTCAAGATAAAAAGAACATAACTAATATCTCTCAAAATTATGAACGACAAACCACATACCAAAATAATTTGAAAGGACTCATAATTGATATGCAACATCTGTTGAAGTTACTTGAATATACTTGTTATAGTAAGACCTATGAAAACTCCAACTTTGTTGATCATGGATAACACCTACATAACTTTGTTGAACATGTCTCCTCTTATATTGATCATGGATAACACCTACAAAACCAACAAGTATATGTTACCATTGTTTGAAATAATTGGATTGACATTTAATGTTGCATTTGTTTACGTGGACTTTGAGCGCCAAGAAAACTTTTGTTGAGCATTGGAGAAGTTAAAAGAGTTGTTTATTTCAAATATCTCATTTACTCATGTCATCGTGACTGACAGAGAACTTCCTTTGATGAATATCATTGAAGTTGTATTTCCATCTTCAACAGATTTAATTTGTCTCATATCAACAAAAATGTTGGAGGCAAATGCAAACAATATATGTTGAAGAAGGCTATGCATGAACCTATTATAGATTTGTGGAGGAAAATTGTTATTGTTATGAAGAGAATAAGTACGAGAAACTTTTGCAAAGGTTTGAGCAAACATGTTTTGATAATATTATTTTCTTTGATTACGTCACAGACATATGATTGATTCATCACAAGAAAAGATTTGTTGAAACATGGACCAATTGAGTGTTGTATCTAAGAAATACTACGATTAATAGGTATACCATTAAAACTTTGTATTTTGTTTTATATTTATACATGTTTAGGATTCAACATGCATGTTTGATATATTTTTTTTTATTGAAATAATACCAAACTATTTTTTATGTTTGAATATTAGGGTTGAGTCTGTTCATTGGTAATTGAAGAGATTTTTGGAACACAATAAATGATTTTTGTAAGGCATGATGATATGAATGAGATGTTGAACTTGCAAATTATTAAGATAAAATGGTCATTTGAGACAAGTAAGGGTAACAAAGAGTATATACACAACAATCTATTCTATCAAAATTTGACTTGAGTTGTATCCAAAAAAGCTTTATATCATATTGTTAATGAATACAAAAGAGTCAGCTATGTCGGTAACAACCCATGAAAGCATCCTAACATGCCTCATAGCAAACATCTAAACAAGCCTTACATCAACCTATGATGAGTGAAGTTAGAAATATATGGACGGATTTCCTCCTCTAATTCATCCATATATTGAAGACATAGTTAATGTTAGAGTAGATAGAAACTGTGGATATTGTGTTATTGTTGCTTTACTTGGTCATTGTGAAGAATATTGTAGCATCATGCGTCAACAGTTGTATATATAGAGATTAAGTCCAAACTTGATTTATATGTTGCATTATTCGAGGAACATTTACAAGAAGTGACAAACTCTTTGTTTGTAATTGATTTGAGAAACCAGTCCAATGAGAAGTGGACGAGCATTTTAGTTATGGGTTACATGATATCAACAAAATATAATCTCATTCTTGTCACATTGGTAAAAACTTTTTCTTTGACTTTTTTTCCCATTGAGGGGTGCACACAATGGAGACTTATTATCAGCATTGGTTTTGTTAATGAAAGTCACTGGGTTCAGGTTAAATTGAAATCAGGATGTCAGTTGCCTTCACTTGTCTAACATTGGAAGGATCACCGCAGTGATGAGTCTACATTATGGCATTTTGAAATTTTTGGTAGTTATATTTCAATACTAGAAAATTCAAAAATGAAATTTCTAGTTGAAAACAAATAGAAAATAACTCCCATAAATTTCATTTTCGAAATTTTCGGTATTGAAATATAACTACAAAAAATTTTAAAAACAAAATTTCCGATTAGAGAAGTTCAAAAAAAAATAAAATTACTTTTCGGGAATTTGAGAATGTCTGAGTATGAACAATATATCTATATTTGTTTTAGCTTTTACTATTCACTTAATAATATTTTAGTAAATTAAAAGATATAAATTATAAATGAAAAAAATACATGTCTAATTGATGAAGTAGCTGGAATATCACTAGAAAGGGGGTTGAATAGAGATATTTGAAGTTTAAAAAATTCTTTTAAGTTTTAAAGCTTTATCCTCTTCGAGAGGATGAAAATCAGAGGTTGGAAATTTAAAACTATGAGTAAGAACAGATTACTTTTAAAAGAGAGAGAGAGATTAGAAAATGACACACACAACTTTATACTAGTTCACCCAAAACGGGTTACGTCCAGTCCTCACACAATTGTGAGATTTCACTAAGAAAACAATCAACCTTTCACAGAGGTTAGTTACAGCTTTTGTGTTCTTGAGCTTCACCAAGCTTACAATATCTTCTCACGGATTTCAACTATTTCTAAGTGTAACTTACTTAGAATTTACCGTATAGTTTGAAGGTGTTTGTGATGTTTCTCTTTACTAGCACTTTCTAAAAGGATGTTTCAAAGATCTAGTGTAATACAATAGAAAGTATAAAGAGAGGATGAGAATGACACTTGATAGCTCTTAACCTTTTTCTTTGAATGCTTTGTAGTTATGTGTCAAATGAAGAAGTGCACCATTCCTTTTATAGAGTTGTAAGATGGTCTATCCATGTGTTTTGGTGCTTCATGTTCGTTGGGCACTTTAATCAAAAAGTTAAGGTCAGTAATCTGAATTACAGAAATGTCATCCAGCTGTCTTTTGTCTTGTTTGAGCGCATGAGGATGGGAATTCAGTCCATCCTCGTATGAGAGGTTCAAACCTCCTAGAAGTTCGTGTCTTAGCTGTCCTTTTGCTTTTTTGTTCTCCAAGGCATGTCAGATTCTATTTTGGGCTTTTGTTTAGTATAACCTTTATGTGTAGTTGAAAAGGTAGAACCATTTTCTTCATAAGCCTATGAAGAGAGCTAGAGGTCCATTCTCTTATATTTCATTTTTCTATGTTCATCCTATGTCTTTCTTTTTCTTCAATTGACTTTGTTTTTCTTTCAAACTTTAACATTGATTTGACTTTTCATATGACAAGAAATCAATGTTATCGTGATTCTGAATATTTTGCCTAACAGTTGGTTCATCCTCTTTGAAGATTCATCCTCTAGTCCATCCTCTGGTTTGAAAACTTGTTGGATTGACATAGATTCTATCTATTTTGAAGAGCAACCTGTTTTCTAATAATAATACACTCAAGAGCACAGATTAGTGTTAACAAGAATCATAATCATTTAATTTTGTTATCATTAAAATCATTGGAAAGAGATTTTGTTTCAACAATTGATGGAGTACAAAATCCAATTTTCTACTCGATGAAATATAAAACTAGAAAGACTCTATAACATGTACTTGCAAAATGATTAAATTATATGGTCCAAGTCCATAACTTTGAAGAGGTGTTTTACATTGAGGAACTAATAGAAATTTTATAAAAGAATATAGATTTGATGATTTTTTTGGAATAAAAAACTTGTCGTGTGCGGATATCTGCTAAATGGATATTTAGTAGATTTTAAGTATTTGCAGATATTAACAAATATTCATAAATATATTGTTTTTAAATAAAGAATCATTTACAAAAATTGGTCCAGCATAATAAATACATAATTGCATCTGCTTTACAAAAATTGTGTTGTATTTTAGAGATTTGCCTTTGATTATATATTATTATTACAAGGTTAAATATGTTATAAATCTTTTTAAAATGCAAATAAATAAATTGATTTTAATTCCTACAAAATAAATTTATGCAAAACACAAACATTTTTGTTTTAGTTCGTAATATCTATCATTTAATTTTTAACTGATGAATGATTAATGATTTTAATTTTAAATATAATTAGTCCCTCTAAGGATTAAGTAGTAAATTAATGATTTAGTTTTCTTTGATTCTGTTTTTATTGGTTATGTAGTAAATTGAAAAGGATTTTACGCGCGCATACTCACACACACATATATATATATATATATATATATATATATATATATATATATATATATATATATATATATATATATATATATATATATAAATTATTAATTAGGATTCTATGATTATATTAATTGATTTAGTTTTTTTTATTTTTAGGATAGGATATTGGAAAAGATTTTAGCATATATATTTATTTTGTAGTTGAATGATTGTTATTAGGGTTAAATAAATTTTTAAGATAATATTACAAATATTAAAATTAAAGTAAAAATAAATTGTATCGTATCTTTATTGAAAGAAAGAAATTGCGATTAGTTATGAAAATGTAAAAGAAAATTGAAGAGGAAAAATATAAACTCTTGGAGTCTCTTCATGCCTACTTGGAGTTTGCTTGTGATGTTAAGTACATCAAGGTTCTAAGTAAATAATTAACTTGAAACAATAATCTAATGGGAGAGGTTGAAAGATTTATTTTAATGTTTGTTGAAAAAAAATAATGAGATTGTACATAACAAAACCTTGAGACTAATTTTTTTTTTTAGTCAACTTTGAAACAAATAAAGAGACTTGCATGATGATTCTTTATTTATGTGTTCTTGATATGAAATTTTGATATGAAATTTTGTTTGAAAAATTAAAAATGATAGGAGGTATTTTAATGGTAGAAACAAATTAGACTTTATATTACTTAATCCTTGGGAAGACATTTGTAAAAAAATAAAATTCATACTAATATAAATATAATATAGTATATTATATGTAAAGATAAGTATGTTCTTAGCCAAGAAATGTAAACCATGTCAAAAAATTAACTGCAATTAACTAATTTTCTTAATAACAGTAAAAATAGTTATTTTTATATATAATAGTGATCGGAGGAAGTACATCCCTCTCATATTTAAGAATAACAAAATCGATGGAATTCGTCGAGTCGACTCATTTTGTCCGCTATTTTAAGCGAGTTAAACTGAATATTTGAATTTGTCTATTTAAGTTAATCCGCTTTATTTAATCAATTGAAAAAACAAGGTGGAGTGGGTTGGTCCCTCGGACCAAAATAAAATAAATTGCTATTTTTTTTTTATGATTTTAGTTTTTTTTACTAACTCAATTAAATTCAAAAAATATGAGTTTTATGTACAATAATTATAAAAAAAAAAACTTAAGCCATAAAATATTTATAAAATTAAGGCAATTTTTCAACAAATTGCAAAAAAAAAAATTGAGTTACCCACCCTAATTAGGAATAATGTAGATGCTTTTATTGAGGTAAGTTTATAAGAAATAATATTTTTATTTATTTTATAATAATTAGTAATAATGGATTGATTATCTAAAGATTATTTCCTTAATTAAAAAAAAAACCTAGTTTACCGATATAAATATAAAAGGCTTAAGAGAGTTTGTTTCTAAAGAAGAAAAAGCATACAAATTTGGTACGCCGTTTCAATCTCTATTTCTTTGACGTTTATTTATTTATTTATTTATGTATTTTTATTATTATTATTATTATTATTATTATTATTATGACAATAACAGGTTTATTTTTACATTTTATTCTTATTTTTGTGTTTGCAAAAAAAAAAAAAAAAACTTATTTGTTCAAAAAATAAAATAGCAATAACAAAACAAATCAGAGGTATCTCGGCGCTTCCATGGCCACCCGCTTTTAACCACAAAAAACGAATGAAAATGAATTATTAAATTCATTATATTTTTTAGTTTACAATTAGATGATTGAATCTTTGTTTGAAACTTATGCTTTTAATTCCAATCCTAACAATTCAATTTGTCAGATTCCTAAAATTGATCTTATTTTTCCTTTGTACTTTGGCAGCTTTTGATTGAGTGTGGTAGCTACTAGCAATGGGTGACAGAAATGAAAAGGTCAGCATCAATTATGTGAATGATGATATTGCATTTTCCATTCTATCAAAATTGCCTTTTAAATCTTTGAAGCGTTTTCAATGCGTACGCAAATCATGGTCCCTATTATTTGATAATCCTGATTTCATGAATTTGTATGGTATCAATTTCTTATCTAATTCTCCTAATCACAATCATATATCTGTCCTCCTAAAGGAATCTAGAAAGCAATGGTATTCTCTTTCTGGTGAAAGGTTTGAGAATAGGGTCAAGTTAGACTTGCCTAATCTATATCCAGATCAATTCAACTTTGTGAGGTTTTTTGGTTTTTGTAGTATTAATGGCATACTTTGTTATGAGTCAAATTATGGCAGTGATGGTATTATGGAAAGGAAAATTATATTGTGGAACCCAACTACCAAGGAAATTAAGGTCATTCCTTCAAGCCCTTTTCAGTTGTTTTCCCTGTCTGCTGAGGTTAACATTAAGGCTAGAGTTAAATATTATGTTAGATATGATCTGCATGGATTTGGTTATGACTCTGTTACAGATGACTATAAGTTGATTCGTCGTACATATATGCAACCTTTCTTTCCAAACTACCGTAATCTCAATCACCGTGGTCTTGACAATCGTGATGTGCCATTTGATAGAGATTTATCGTTGTTGCAAGATAAATTTGTGGACTCCTTTTGGGAGGTTTATAGTTTAAGAAGCAACTTTTGGAAGAAACTTAATTTTGATATGCCTAATTGTGTTCGGGGCCGTTCTTCTTCATTTCACGTGTATCTGGATGGAGTATGTCATTGGTTGCATATATCTCCTCGAGATAAACATGTTGGAACATGTTTGATTTCATTTGACTTGAGCAATGAGGTTTTCATTATTACACCCATTCCCATAATCGTAAAGCGCAATGGCCGCAATTGCCGAAAATGATGTGGTTAAATAAGCCGGAATTGGGGGTGTTAAATGAATACATTTCCGTGATCTCATATGATAAAAACATGACTTTTCACATATTTGTTTTGGGTGAACTTGGCGTCAAGGAATCATGGATCAAACTCTTCACTGTTGGGCCGTTGACTTGCGTTCGAACTCCCATCGGAATGGGGAAGAAGGGTGAAATATTTTTTAGAAATAAAGATTATGAAATAGCTTGGTTTGATTTAAATACCAAGACGATTGAGGTGCTCGGTTTCAAAGGACAGCAATTCAAACAGAAAGATAAGATTTTCATTTATAGTGAAAGCCTTCTTCCTATGGAAAGAATACAAAAATAATTGTTTTTCTTGGTTTCACTTAGGAAAGAGATGTATGATTGTGGTTATTGAGGTTTAAATCATATGAATCATGCTTTACGCCGGTATGAGAAGCCGTTTAAATCATATAAATCATGCTTTATTGTTTTTTTATTATGAAGGTTTACTCTCTTTCTATTTGCAAGTTTGTTGTCTTCGTTATGTTGGCAATTTGCTTATGGATTATCTATCTGTGTTTGATTATCAGATTTATTTTCTAAGAAAATGTATAGAATTTAGCTTTAAGGATGAAGGTTCTTAGAGTCTATGAAATTTATGTAAAAACAATGCAAACCGTGTAATCAACTTGGAACAGTGGTTTAGTTATTATTATAAATAGATTATTGCTAGTTGATGTCACATAATGTGAGAGAACAAATGAATTGGTCAACTGATCCTCAACTTCTTGTTTATAAATGATGCTTCCTATGAAATAATTACTTCATTATTAATGATTTTTTCTTTTTTTTTTTAACCAAAACGTTTGAATTATGTATCATCTCGTAGTGTACAATGACTAGTTCCTACAAATATGTCTACTCTTTCCTTAACAAGTTTGACATTAGTAAGCAAAATCAATCACATTGATAGTTAACATTCTGATTTCCACAGTTTGTAGCTGCAATATCTTGGAGTGCGTTAAAATTTCATTCACTTATATTTGCATATCTTGTCCTAGTCATGTTATGATCGTTTCAAGTGTTATATTTGCATATCTTGTCCTAGTCATTCACTAGTTCATAATTTTTTTGAGGTTGTAATGTCCATAGAAGGTTACTAAGATCACATACCGTTGAAATGCATTTTTTTTTTCATTCTATTAATGAATGCAGTCTTTATTCTGAGTAACTGGACTGCAAGGAAGGAAATTTGGATGCAGTGAACGACAATGTAAAACCTAAAAATACACAGTTAATAAATTCTATCGTTGTATTTACCACTGACAATGTGATCAGTCTAATTTATTGTTGAAATTTTCAAACTATGAACTTGTAAACAACAATACTATCTCATTTACTAATCATTGACTTTTCCACCTAAGTCACTATAGAAATGAAAGATCTATAGTTCAGTTATCTGCTACTCACATGTTGACATTAGGGAAAACCTCATAAGCCACTTACAATACTATTATTCTATCCATTTTGCACCTTCCAAGCTCAAATAAAAAAATCATTATATCCTACATTAGGGAAAACTTGTGCATGGTCCAAACTGAAATTATATGAAATATGAAATATTTATTTAACTATATATCTATAGTGATGAGTTCACAGTTCACAATAGCTTGTCTTGATGCTCAGCCTCCAACCCTTTGTGGACTTTCTGGTTGGCAGAGACAGTCATTCAAAGTTTACTCATACCGCAAGGAATAGAAGGAAGGGTTCAAAACTTTAGTATAATCGTTTGCATATACAAAGCTTAGATATGGAATAAAAGGAAGGATTCAAAATTTTAGTATAATGAAGTTTTGATGCTTGTTTTCTCCTGCATTTCCAGTATTAATCTTTGTAATTAGTTTAATGTAAAGACATAATAGAAAGGTGTGATGAAGTTTTCATTTGCTTATCTGTCAGAGGTTGTATCAAAGGAAAGCATATTTCATACTTATAGAATTTGCTAAATAATCTCAAATTGAGAGAATATTGAATTTGATGTTGTGCACTTTTCCTCATTCCCGTCACACATAGCATATTTTGATGAGATATTAGAGAAACCTCCTAATTCTTTTGTACTCGAGGTTAAGCACCAATACAAACATCAGACACGACGTCAACCTGACACGTAGACACTGTTAACAATTTAAGAAAATGAAAGTGATTAAATATAATCATATGTATAGATGTCGAATAGTAACACACCTTCAATTTCAATTTATGTCTTAATTAGTCATTGGACTAGTACTAAACTATATCTGATACAGTCACACCACAATTGCGGTTTCATATGCAATGCGGTTTTTTACATGAATTACAATCACACAACAATTGCGATCTCTGCCACAACTGCAACATTGCGACTACATTACGTGATGTGGTTTGTAATTTAAATCTCTTATTGGAATAATAAAGAGATCATAAGTTTAAGTCTTCCTACTAACAAAATAACAACTTACAACTAACATTTAACATTTAAAAATAATATTATATAGATTATGGCCTTGAGAATGAAGGTTCTTTAGAGTCTACGAAATTTATTTTAAAAAATGCAAACCGCGTAATCAACTTTTATTATAAAAATAATGCTAGTTTTGGTGAGTTTGATGAATTTGAATGAGCTTGGTGTATAAAAACGATGCTTCCTACGTATTAAGAAGTTCATAACTATACATCATAATTTAGACATTAGTAAGCAAAATCAATCACATTCAAAGTCATAGATCTTTTTGCCTGCTGCAACATGAGTAAGTTCTAATTCCTTTCACTCATTTAATTTTGTTATAAGTTAATAAATCTGAAACTATGCTGATTTAATTGTTTCTATTAATAAAATTTTGCAGCAGGAACTATATGCTATAATATTATTAGATATGCAGTCATTCCTGTTGCTGTTGCGGGGGTAAGGATGGGGGTAAGCATGGCATTAGATGAAATTGATGGAATGAAATATGTTTCTGATTTGTTTGGAAAAGTCTTTAAGGAAATTGAAAGAGAAAAAAATAATATGATTTTAAATCGAGATCTTGTGCTTGTAAAAGTTCAAGCAAATGATCATAAAACCGAAAAGGTCAACGATGTTGTGTTTGAGTGGCTAAAAGAAACTGAGATACTCATACAACAGGTGGAGAATTTGACAGTTAAAGCAAATCCAAGATCATGGAATGAATGTAGGAAGTTGCTGAAGAAAGTAATTGAACTTAATTTAAAATGTGAGTTTGATCAATTTTCAATCTCAATTCCAAGTTTAGAGCACTTCTCTTTTGGAAATATTGTGTGTTTAAAGACTATAGAGAATACTTCAGATGAACTTTTAGAAGCACTGCAAGATGATAATTGTTCTATAGTTGGATTGTATGGTAGGCAGGGGTCAGGTAAAACAACATTGGTGAAAGCTATGAGTGAGAAAGTCAAGTATTTGAAGATTTTTCATGAGGTTTTATTTGTCAATGTGACTCAAAATCCAAATATCAGAACAATGCAAGATGAAATTGCTGACTCATTGAATATGAAATTTGATAAAAACAGTGAAGCTGGAAGAGCTAGAAGAACATTCTCTACAATAGAAAGTATGGATTGTCGGATTCTTGTTGTTTTCGATGATGTTCGTGTGAAATTTGATCCGGAGGATGTAGGCATTCCTTGTAGCAGTAATGGATGCAAGGTCCTTATGATCACGCGTTGCAAACAAGATTGTGACATGATGTACTGGCAAAAAGATATTCGTTTTAGTCCTTTATCTACAGAAAAAGCTTGGACTTTGTTCAAAAAACATTCAAGCATTGATGACGAGGAGTACTCTTCCTTGTTTGATTTATTGAATGTAGCGCACGAAGTTGCTATTGAATGTGAAGGGTTACCTGGTATAATTAAAGATGTTGGATCTTCTTTAAGAAGTAAACCAATTGAAGAATGGAAAGCATCACTAGATAGTATGAGACATTCAATGGCTAGATGGCAGATTTTTATCAGTTTTAGAGGGGAAGATACTCGTTACTCTTTTACTGGTTCTCTTTATCAAGCTTTATGTAATGGTGGATTTAAGACATTCATGAAGTGATATACGTTAGCTTTGGGAGATTTCACGAAGAAAAGCTTTGTAATATATAGCAACGTTGCTACAATTATGCACATGTTTTGATACGACTCTACCTTGACAAAATGCAAAAGAATACAAATTCTGCTGAAAATTGTGTGTTTTGTCCTTATTAAGTTGGATAATCACTTTTGGAGTATGTGAAATTTATTAAAAAAATAAAAACGCAAACCAAGTTATCAACTTGATTAAACGGTTTTATTGTAAAATTAAATAATGCAAGTTGATGTAATGCGAAGGACCGGTTAAATTGATTAATTAATCTTCAAATTTTAAAGTTATTGCGAGTTGAGATTTAAGTAAACTCAATATGTCAATTATACCTGAGCTTAATATTAAGAGTTTGTTTGACTTTTTAATCTAAAAAAACAAGTTATAATTCAAATCTATTTTGAAAGACAAATGTAAATTAATTAGTAAGTGTTCAATAAACTTAAAGTCATCTACATATTAAATTGAGATACCATTTTTTTACTCTAAATTTTCTTTTTTAAAAATTATCATTTAAGATCAATTTAATTAATAATAATTTCTCATTCTTCTATTTTCTTTAAAAGTCAGCTCATAAGTATCACTTTTGCCAACCATAATTGAAATTAAATAATCTCTTCATTATGTATTAGTCCTTTTTTTAAGCAAAGCTGATATTTGACTTTATTTAGTACACATTCGGGTATTTGACTCCATTTAGTGACAAATTTTACTATTTACAAAAGTGGTGGTAAATGATTTATATTTGGGATGATAACATACGATGCATGAAATGTGCTTCTGCCAATTGTTAAATTAAATTGATATTCTGTTTGTAAAGTATATTGTGTTGTCGTATTGTTTAGTTAGTCATGCATGTATTTATCTATTGTCTATAATTTGTGTTTTATTAAATAGATATATTTAACTTATAAATATACACACACAAAAAAAAAGGTTTTTTTTTGAAGATTGTTATATAATTATTTGAATGAAATAGAAGCTAGATTATTTCACAATTTTTGTTTTTTTTTTTATCAATTAAATATATTTAAAGCTTAAATATAATTTTTGTCATTTATTTTTTGTTGATTTTTATATTTCACTATTTATATATTTTGATTCAATTTCGTCTTTTACTATTTTTAACTGAATCATGTTTGGCATTTTGTCAATAAATATTAGATGAACACGAACGATGTCAAATACCGATATATGTAATAATGAAAGCAAAAACAAAAACATTTTTTTTGTTAAAATTCAATTTTTTTTTTGTCTTTTTTATAAAATTCAATATATTCAGTTATAAACACGTTAGATGTCACAAATAATTGACACAATAGCCGTGGCAGTTGCACATTGCCTAGCCAATGTTTCATCACACCAATCAAAGAGCCCTCAATCAATATTTTCAACCCCTTTATTCAAAAGATACACATTAAAAATAAAAGGATAAATTTAAGATTATTGTATACAATTAACAATTAAAACTTACTACAAACTTTATAAAACTCTAAAACTTTATTCCAAAATTCATGTGTGTTGCAACTATCTATGTGGACCAAAAATAAATTAAAACAATTTAATCTTTAAACTATCGTATATCATTGATTTATATAAAAATCGATTACGTATATCGTTAAGTTATTAATAGTATTCATAAATTTTCTACGTAACCTTTAAAACAAACATAAAAGAACACTTTAATAATTTATTTGAAAATCAAATAAAAAATCATTAAAAAAGAAATGACATGTAATCATAAGAGTGTAACCAAAAAATTTTGTAAAGTAAAACTAAATATTTTCTTTTGTATTTTTGTTTTCAAATTTATAATTTTGTTTCTTTGGTGTGAAAAGCCATATAATTAAATCACAAATCAACAACAAATAAAAAATTATTAAAAAAAATTAACTAAAAAATTAACATGTTTTGATTTATTTTTGTCTAACCAATAAAAATAATTTTTTCTTATTAGAGACAACATATTTTGGGTGATTTTTGTGAAGTACCAAAAAGCGATTCACTTTATAATTAAAAATCCTTCTTGTAGCAAAAAAGAAAAATTGATTAAAAATTATTATCCTCAGTAAAACGACATCGTAGTTCCAAATTAATTTTCCCCTACCATGCTAGGGTTTCGTTCAAGACTTCCCTCCCAAACTAACAATGGTTTTTTCTACTACTCGTATCCAAATCACATTGCGAATCAAACCTTGGTACCGACACAACCTCCTTCTACGACGACCCTTTAAAACGTTTCTGTCAATGTCGCAGGGAAAATCCAAAAGACCAATTTGCCCTTCATGTTCCAAACCCACTCGAACGTGTCTCTGCTCTCGAATCCTAACCCCTCCTATCCCAAATTCCGTTAATGTAACCATTCTTCAGCACTCTCTAGAATCTAATCACCCCCTCAATTCTACAAGAATTGCTAAAATGGGTCTCAAGAATCTCACAATAGCCACTGTTTCTGATGTTAATTTTGAATCTCGCTTCTTTATTCAGTTACTCAATCCCAATTCAAATTCTGTTGAAAAAGTGCCAAAAGTTTCGTTTTTTAATGAAATTGAAGAGGCCCATAAGTTTTTTTATGATAAAAATTCAAACTTGATTGATACTGATAGTGCTGGTTTGAAAAATGATGAAAATGTGAATCAAGCAAGTAGCATTGGTGATGGTTTTGTGGTGAATGATGAAGTTGAGAAAATTTCAATTCATTCAAACTGTGAAGAGAATGGAGAACCTGATATTGCTGTTACTATTGGTAAATATGGTGCTATTAGTTCTCTGTCTCATATTTGGATGAAGCAATGTGAATCTCATGAGTTAAGCTTTGACAAGATTTTGTCTTGTCCTGAAGCTTGTGAATCACTCTCAAAAGGGTTTTTGGTGAAGAAGTTGCAAAAGAAGCAATTGGATAGGGAAGAAAATGTGGAAGAGTATGAGGAGTTTGAGCTTGAGGTTTGTTGTGGTTCGGTTCTACTTTTTCCTTCGGATAAGGCGGTTAGTGTTGGTGATTTGGATGCTATTGGTTTTGAGGTGAAGAACTTGATTGTTCTTGATGGAACATGGGCTAAGGCTAAAAGGATTTACAGTGAGAATCCTTGGTTGAACATTTTGCCGCATTTGAAATTGGAAGTGAAGGAGATGAGCTTGTATAGTGATGTGAGGCAACAGCCTAAAGCTGGTTATTTGTCCACAATTGAGAGCATTGTGTTTGCTTTGGAGGCACTTGGGGAGAATCACAAGGGTTTGAATAATCTGTTGGATACTTTTGAGTCCATGGTTGGAGACCAAAGACGATGTAAAGATGAAAGACTGAGCAAACTTGAAGAGGTTGCTTAAACCCAAAATATAAACAATTTGCAATAGATTATGAACCATGAATTCACTGGAATGTTATGGAGAAATCATATTCTCCAAGAGCTGCCAATGTCAAGCCAAGAGACATTGCAAGCGTTAAGGATGAACTTTGAAGATTACAGGAAGCTCAGCAGAGAGAGACAGTGTTGAAGCTATTCAACCACTTGATGATGATGTGAAAAGAAGTTGATTGTTAACAACATGAAGAAAAGAAATCTAAAAATGAGGAGGAAAGGTAAAGGTGTTACAAAACATAGACATCAGTTTGTTTGTGTTCACATCTATGATGGCATAAATGTAATTGAATTCTCATAACCTTTGACCTTGAAGTTTTCACATAATGCTTAAATGTCCACTTCTGGTTTTACAGATCTAATAAAAAAATTGCTTGTTTATATTCTATCTTTATCCCTTTCACCCTGGTATCAGCAGACAATGAATTCAGATTTAAGGCGTTTTCTGTTAGTTAGACCTTTGTACATCCTAGTAAAATCATCATTGACTATACTTGTTGCACGGCTTTAGAATCAAATCTAAATTTCTATCAAGAATATTAAATAGATGAATATGTCACTGATTAAAGGTTACTAAGCAGCCAGAGTTTTGGTATGTCACTTTTCCTATATAGAAACCAATCTTACCAGGGTAGACAATACAAACATTATCATCTATTGCAAAGAGCCTACTAGCTTTACACAGTTACACTCCATTTACAGACAATTCCAAGGTCCTTAAGAGTATTAATATATTCAAACACAACCAGTAGCTATGTACTGAAATACTTCAGTTTACTAGCTCTTTCTTACGACAGAAGCCTAGCTCTTTCTTTAGGGTGTCATAAGCATACTCCTGGGCTCATGTCTCTCCTGATCAATACATCCTGAGCTGACCAACGAGGTTATCCAGATATCATCTGCTTTAACTGACTCGTCGTAATCGTTCCTATGCCAACTCCAGAAGGCGTGAGTTGAGTTCACAATCTTAAGCTCACCGTGACCAAAACTGGCTTCGCGGAATACTGACCAATTTGGCTGTGGATTTATGTACCTGTAAACAGCAATGATGTAAGGATACACCGTGCAACAATAATAAACAAATTACAAACTGCATGCAAACTGATAAACAACTTTAATAGAACTTTATTCCCACAATAAACAATTCCGGAAACAGATTTTTATATTGTGACTAGCAGATATAACTTACCTATGAGCTAAGCCTTCTCTGTTTCCCCCATCACCAATAGTTATATGAACAGCACCACATCGATCCAATCTTCCATTATACACACGTTTCTGTCAATCACCCAAAGCACCATTTAAGACTCGATTTCCATGAAATCATTCTCACGGCTTAAAATAAAACTGAACCATAAAGGCGTACCGAACGTTCATAAGCATGAACATGACCAGCAAGAACTAAATCAACACTAGCAGCATAAAGCAATGGTTCCATGACTGCCATCATATCATCCCCTGCACCTTGATGAGCTTTGTTACTATTATACCATGGCACGTGAAATAACACAAGCAGCCAAGGTGTCCTTGTCCTGTCCACCTTTGACAGATCTGCCTGTAGACAAGGGTTGAGGAAAAATTAAAGAGAGAATAAATGTGTCGAGGGAATAGCAAAAGAAAATTTCACTTCCATGCTTATTATCTAGAGGCTGTTTGCATTGACGTATTTAAACTTATCTACTGACATAAGAACTTGTGAGACTTTTTGGTGGGAGAGCTTATAAAAATAGTTTATGACATGTCCATAAATAATTTTCAGCTTATTTCCATAAATTTTCCATGATAACTTAAGAAAATAGCCTATAACTTATATGAAAATAGTTGACTTTATTTTATCTTATATACATAAGCACTTGCATAAATGAAAGGACTTAAAGCATAATAAGTGTTTATACTATAAACGCCTAACTAAGTTGTTCATCCAAATATGACCCTAGTCTAAGTACTTTTTTCCAGTCGTGGATCCCGTTACACTTATCATGTGTATAGGGCAATCGACTAACCTTTAGCCATGTGTATTGTTCTGAGTACTCATCATAGTCTGCATAAGACCCTAGCATGATAACATGAACACCTGCAACTTCAAAAGAATAATACAGATTTGAAGTCGATCCACTTTCCTCAAACGGCATTTTCCATCTAGAATTATACGATACAAATTCATCCGTCAACAATAGTATATTCTCCTCTTCATGATTTCCTTCTGTTACCATCCACGGCCTCACACTAGCGAGTGGCTCCACTAGTCTACCAAACGAATCCCAAAGATGTTGCATACAATCAGCATAGGAAAGGTCACCTGGAAGAAGGTAAACATCATATTTACATTGATCAATGTGATCTAATGTTGATTTAGTCCAACCAGTTTGACCCAAATCCCCTGCCACTGCAAAAGTAATTGGAAATTGAGCCGGAGGAGTTTTGAGCTGAAACTCGGGACCTTGTCCACCACATCGGTAAAAGTACACGGTGCCATGTTCCAAAGGTCCAATTACAGTATGGTGTATCTTTCCTGAGCTATATAACAGATAATTATAAGAGGTGCATTCTCCTTCAGCTATTGAATCATATCTACCAGGTAATGTTCCATATTCTACAAATGAAGATGAATGTTTGTCTTCAGTTATCCATGTAATTCTCACGTGCTTGTCTCCTACCAAAGAAATGTGCACCTGAAAAGAAAAAAAAGTACATTAGTTTTTCTATCTAAGAATCTGAAAATTTATAAGTGCCATAAATGAACATGCATAAAGTGTTATCGTAGTTGCTTGATAAAATAAGAATGATTCAGAATTCAAATGATAGTTATTATCCTATCATAATCACATTTTTTAAACAACAACAAAAAAGTATAACTTTTAGTGTTTTAATTATGTTTGTTTAAGATTTTAAAATTAATTAGAATCTTAAAAGAAAATCTAATTAAAATGAGAAGCTATTTTTTATAGTTATTGGAATTTTTTTTAATCATTTTCAAGGAGTGTCCTAGATGAGAGGGAATACTAAAATAGTAATTTTTATCATTTATTATATACAAACACATAAAAATCTCTAAAAAAAGTCTCTAGATGATTTAATCTAATAATCAATTTTATTTAGATTTGAAAAAAATGTCTCTAAATAATAAGCAGTTAAGTTAAACAATAGTAAAGTACTTAATCGACAATTTCCATCAGATTAAAAAAGAAATTAAAAGCAAATAGGAAATAAATGAATAATGTTAGAATTGAATCATTGATCAAGAAGAGAAAGAGAAATTGACCTGTTGAGGGTAAGAGTGGGATTTTGAATCCCATGGCCATTGGATGTTTAAGGTTTTTCGAGGCAAAGGGCGAATGTATTCAGCAGTGATGGTTGCAGAAATTAGAAACGTTGAAATAGTAATAAGAGTGAATTTGATAAGTTCCATGATGATGATATTAAGAATGGTGTCAAAGTTGGGTGTAACAGTAACTGCTGGAAGGAAGAGCACGACAAGACAACATAGTACTTCCGATCTTCTTTTTTATCATCGTAATCATTTACCAAATTTTTGTCTCGCTAACTTCTTGTTTTTATTTACACTTTTTAATTACTCATAAAAAAATAAATAAATAAAACTAGTAGAATTTGGACTAAAAGTGACTAAAGTGTAATAATTAAACTTCTTGTAAAAGCGGGTGATAATTAAATTATGTACAGAAAAATTAACACGGGAAAAATTATTTAAACACTATTTATTTATGGTTGTACCCAAACATATATTTTCTATTATTGTCTATTGGATATTGAATTTTATTTGGAAACGACAGCTAAAGTCAAAATTTTAATATAACAAGTATAAAATTTCAATTTAAAATCTTAATATAATGAATATAAGAGTTACCTCTTGCACTTTTATATATACATACTCTTTTAGTGTTATATTTAAGTAAAATATTTTATTTACACGCTTTAAAAAAAGTTGGTTAACAACGTATAAGCAATAAAAAAAATTATATTTTTTATTTGTTTTAACTAAAATTTATTGTAAAAACTACGAAAACACAAGACTTTTGGCTTTTTTGTGTTAAAAAATACTAATTTTTTTTACATTTTTTGAATTCTTTATTTTATTTGACTTCTTTCATTTTTTTTTTCATCTGACTTCTTTTATATTATTTTCTCTTTTAACACATTAGAGTCATGCTATCATTCAATTACAACGAATTTAAGTTTTCAACATTAAAAATAACGGAAACAGAATACATTATTGTTAACACTTTTAGCCAATTACACTAGAAGGTTATATGTAGAATGTTTGCGGTTTAATTCTGCTATTGACAATTATCACTCCTTTAACATATATATATAACATTCACTTATTGAAAAAAAGAATTAGACATACAAATCCATATTGTGTTGGGTGATTGCAAAAGTTAATGAACTGCTAGCGAAATTGTCCCATAAAATTGCATTAATAATGTTGCCACTAAGGAAAATGGAAAACGAGAATAATATTCGTGGCACACTTTTTAAGAATTTGTTTAGTAAAATTGAGTTATAAGATAACTCACACTTGAAAAATTTGACTTATAACTGAAAAATTAGCTGATAATTGATAATTTATTGCTAAAAAATGAATTAATTAAAATTAAAGTGTTTAATAAATTTAACTTTTAACGATATAAAATGATATAGAATGACATAATTATTTAATTTAAAATAAAAAAAATGCGACATTTTTATCCAATCTCTCTCTTATGTATTGTTTTACTTTATTTTCTTATTTTTTAATTAGTTTTTCTACTTTGTTTTATTATTGTGGTAGAAAAAAAATACAACAAAGTTTTGAGATAAAAATCAGAACTATGCATTCATTTACTTTTTTGTGTTACATCATTTACATTTTTTTATTACAATACAAACATAAATTTGAAGAGTTTTCTAAAAATTAATCAATTTTTTGTAAAATGAATAACATGAAAGTTTATTTATTTTTTTAGTTATTTTGACAAGAAATTAAAGAAACACTATTCACCGAGAAGAATGTACAAGAACATGTGAATTAGTAGGTGAGAAAATAGTGAGTAAGAAAGGTAGTTAGTTATTTTGTATTATATAAGGATAAAAAATAAAATAATAAAGTTATAAATAATAAAAAATATAAAAAGCTATAAGCTCAAATGCTATTTCAAATAGCATATCAAGATAAGTTTTAAGCTAATAAAAAAAATTTGTTTACTAAACACGCCTATTTTAATCCAACAAACTTATAAATTAGTTTAATAAACTTATAAATTAGTTTATTATCGTTACCGGTCAGTGGTTACGTAAAAAACAAAGGTTGCTTCCTGTGTTGGATGAAACAATGAAATTGACAGCTCCAAGGAGGTCTAAAAAATATTGACAATGGTTCATCACAAACAAACAGAACAACGACATCAACGAAATTGTACTTGGTAAGAGGGATTTCAGACAAGTATATTTCACATGCTCCACTCTCAAGTTTCCTTGGAGAATTTAAGCAAAGTCTTTCAAATTGAGGGTCAAATTTATGGATTTTGGTGCTTAAGTTTTTGGTCAAACTCTTTTTTGGGAAAAAAACTCTTATTTTATAGCATAATGATTTTATAAAATGATTTGCTTGAATTAGTGTATTGAATACGAAAAAGTATATATGCAGGCCTCTTTTGTAGTGAAGTCTTGCTGATATTTCTTGAGAAAGTTTAAGAAGTGCGAGAAAAGTAATGGACAAATGGTCACCATAAATGAGACATGTACATTATGCTTTTTATTTTCAATCAATTTTAAGGGTGGAGAAAGAGGAGGTTCATATAGCAATTCTGGTTGAGGAGTAAAGCAATGTTGATTCCCCTTTGTTTTCAATATTGTTTTTTTATACTTTTGTAATTGCTATGCTTTTTAAATTTGTAGTTTTCTACGAACTAAATATCATTGAAGGAATTTTTAGTCGCATTGAAATATTTGAAGTACGTAATTATATGATATTTTTACCTAGATCAAACAAATTAAATGTTGTAAAAGAATGAATCCAAATTATTGGCTCATGTGAATCATATGCAATTCATATTAAATGTACTTGAAAAAAAGTGTTAAAAGATTTGTGCAAAGATATTGTTGATATTGAATATTAAGTTTGTATCATTTTAAAAAAAAAAAATTAGCCTCTGTTTTTTTTATGAGTTTGGTTTAGATTGTGATTTTAATGCGATTGAAACTTTTATATAATATATTAATATTTTTATTTTCTTTTAGTTTATTGTTGTATCTATTTGTGTTTTTAAGTTTAGATTTTGACTATTAATGTTTTTTTTTTATTTTAAAGAAATGAGGTAAGAAGGGTGATATGTTTGATGTATTATTTTCTATAGTGCAATTATATGGCATGCTTTATGTTGTCAATACGAATTATATATAGATGACTCAATGGGTGTTGAAGTCTAATTTACTTGTTAATTATTGAAGAGTAAAATAATATATAACAAGATATACACTACTTTTAATTTTAGAGTTTTATAAATTTATATTTTAGATATATTTTTTACGTTATTATTAAACAAAAATTTCCCCAACACGAGTGTAAATACTAATTGAAATATAATTTGATAGAACTTTGAAGTTATTCAAAATATACATGTGTTCTTTTGAAATTCAGCGTTAATTTTTTTAATGTTATCTTAAGATAAAATAAATTGAATTTTATCTCTCTATGTTAGAGCCTTGAAATATTGTTTTACAATAAAATAAAAAGAAATACCTTACAATACTTGGAGGAATTTAAGTAGAATAACAATTTAAGTTAAAAGATACTATTGAATACACAATCACCATCTTCTCTACAAGGGAGAACTTGACTTTGTTAACAATAATTCAATTGTTGATAATTCATACCCCAAATTTCCACATTTCTTTAGAATTACTAAGACTTTTATTTGAATCAAAAGAACGAACTATATAAAAAAATAAAAATAACATGAAACTAAAAACACATTAAAGATAAAATCGAAAAACTAACATTTTTCATATGAAACTAAACACGCAAGAAAAACAATAAATAGATATTAAAAATAAAACTTAAAACAAAATTGTTCTAAGAAAGGAAATAAATATTACATAATATTATTAGAGAAAATATTTTAAATTTTTGTTATAAAAATAATATATATTTTTATAGAAGCCTAATTTTTGTTGATGATAGGTATAAAACCCTAATTCTTATTTGAACATGTTTTTTTTTAATAAACATATTGAAGATTTTGATGTGTTTTAAACCCAAATTAAACATGAGAGAAAACGACGTCGTTGGGGTTGGCGGTTAGAAAGACAAAGCCCTAAACCCTGCTGCGCCACATTATACTTCTCTTCTCTCCCTCTGCCTCTGTTCTTCACTGCTCTGAACCCAAACGAAGAAGAAGGAGAAGACGACGAAGCAACACAACCAAAACCCTAACCTCAAACCCTAGCAATGGCGTCTTCCATAGCCTCTCAGTTAGAAGTTATCAGATCCATAGCACTCGCTGATTCCGCACCTCTAAAGAGACCATTCACTCGTCCTTCTATCTTATTCGACCCTAAAGATGCTGCTGATACTGATATTGAATCAATTTTCACTATCGCTCTTCAAGGTAATTTCATTTTTCCATTATTCTTCTGCACTTTTCATAAGCTTAACTGAGTTTCTTACACTATAGTATCGTATTGATTTTTTATTTATTTTTTATTATGTTACAGGTTTGGAGGTTCTTATGAATAGAGATGAAAGGTTTAAGAATTATAAGAACGATTTGTTTAGTCACCGGAATAAAGAGTTAGATAGAGAGTTGCTGGGAATAGAACAGAACAATAATCTTAATGTGTTAATTAATTCATATTTAAAATTACTTTCTGGATTTTTTATTCTTCCGTCTGCACTCGAAACGCTGGAGTATTTGATACGTAGATACAAGTGAGCATTCTATTCGATAATTTGTTATGTGTTTTGAATTATTTGTTTTTTTTTTTTGGTTTGTGGTTTTTGATGAGATTTGTTTTGAGCTTCAGGATTCACGTGTTCAACAAAGAGGATTTGATATTGTGTGCATTGCCTTACCATGACACACATGCATTTGTTCGAATAGTACAGATAATTGATATAAGGTTAGAAAGATGGATACGATTGTTTGTTACTTTGTTTGGTTGTGTTGTGAATCTTCTGATGTAAATTACTAGTTGAAATGATTTTTGATGTGTTTTTGTTAATTTCTGTAAAGTAATGGTACGTGGGGGTTTCTAAAGGCTGTGAAAGTCTCTGGTGCACCGCCACCTAGAATGGTTATAGTGCAGCAATGTCTTCGTGATAAGGCCGTATTAGAAGTTCTATGCAACTATGTGAGTAAAAATACCATATGTTTAGCTGTGAATTTGATAGCTGTCTAATAGAATTAAATAACAAGATAACTACATATTTGGTTGCAGGCATCTCCATCTAAAAAGTTTCAACCTTCAAAGTATGTAATTGGCTTTTGTACTGCTGTTTTCATTGAAGTTTTGGGTACTGTTGAGACTGTTAATGATGATATTGTCAAGAGAATACTTCCTTTTGTGGTCTCTGGTCTTCAGCCTGGTATTAAGGGGGATTCTGATCACAAGGTTAGATTGTTTTCACGCATTAAAGCTGATTATATATGGGCATTGTATAGTAATTTTTGCGAAAACCTTTTGGTTAGTTGGCAATGCACATACTTTGAAATGGTAGACCATGTGAAATGAATTTGCATTTTTGCCCTCATGTCAAGAATCAAGACCCATTAATGCAATATTATTCATCACAAATAGTAATACATTCTCTTGTAGCATAAGTTGGCCTAAGCCTTTTAGTTAAGAAGTGCTATTCACTGTAATCTCTTTCTACAAGTCTAGAACATGCTTGGACTAGCTAATGTTATAACCTGTGCTTTGTTCAATCAAAATTGAATGCATGATTTTGCAGTTGAATTTATGATTTTTAAAGTCCTCAAACTTCTGAACAGTTATATCTCACAAGTATACGGTAGCCAAACCCAGCAGGTAGTTGGATAAGGCTGAGTGGCCGTTGTTTTGTTGAGTATTTTTTCTGTTCAATTTATGCTACAAAGTTCATTCCTTATATTATTTTTTTATTTATTGTTACCCTATTTGGAATTGAGAGTAAACTTTGTTCAAAAGAACATGCACTGAGAACAAAACAAAGACCATGAACCAACTCTTTCTCAGACACACAAGTCTAAGGAAATATATCTCTATGTAAGATTTCTCTCCCGTCAAATAGACCAGAGAACATCATACACTGTGTACTGCTATAAAAATATGATTCTATATCTGTTTCACCTTACTTCAAGGACTCAATTTTTGCTAGCAAACTCCCTGCTAGGAGGGTCTATGTTAGGCAGATTAGGCTGGGTAGTTAGGTATAACTGTCTATCTGATTTAGTTACACTTTCTGTTATAGGGAGGGAAATGTGGACTAGGGGAATAAAGAGGTAAGGGAGGAGAGAACAGGCATCTTTTGGAGCCAGATGATAACTGGGAAGGACCTGGCCTCTAGTTTTTAGTTTAAAGAGAGCGTCTTCTCTGTGCTCTTCATTATTCAATAAGGATCATCATTCTTGTTGTTAGATTCTATTCAAGATCTTACAGTTTCTTTTATACTTTATTCTATATATTGGTACTTGATGTCATGTATACTTTTTCTTTTCTTATGTTTTTGCGGAACTTCTGATGTACTGTTGCCATTTGCAGGCCAGTTCATTGATGATAGTTGGCTTGCTTGGAAATAAAGCTGCATTAGCTCCAAAACTTTTGAATAGTTTGATACGTTCAGTTGCTGAGGTTGCTCGCGAGGTGGCTAAGGAGTCATTAGATCTTCATTGGTTTCGGTTGTCCCTTATTGCCTTAATCAATCTTGTTCAGGTACTATGCTGTGTGCATTAGTGTTGAGTTACATGTGTCAAGTTTAAACAGATCATCTTTTCTTTTTGATAATTTGCATTGATCCTATTTTCTTTTTGTTGTTCCACGTCTATTCTTTAACTTGGCTATACTCTTATTCTTATTTTGTTGTGCTTGAATTTTCCTAGTCCCATGATATTGGAATACTTCCAATAAAGACCTTGGAGGTTTTAAAGGAACTAAGGTAGTGTACATCAAATTGTTCAATTTATTGATGATTCCTGTAGTTTGGCTGTTGCCATTTATGTTTATGTGTATGATTTATAAAATCCTTTTTTGTATAGGGATTTGCCAGGGGTTTTATTAGAATTGTCTAAGGAGTTCAACATTGAAAAGTTTCTTGTTGTTCTTTTGGACTCCCTGATTGACTGCAGGTGAGAATCCTATGTTTTTCTTTCTGTTGATCTATGCTTTAAGACGGTTCTATAAAAACTTGTGTTTTGTGCTGATTATTACACATTTGCAGTTCTAAAGATGAATACTGTCAGCTGGCTTTGCTGTCCTTGATAGAAAAGGTCCCCATAAATGATTCTGTTCATCACGTGGTTTGCAAGATCCTATCAACTTGTGTGAAATTATCACAAAAAGTCGATGACTCAGCATCTTTGATGTCAGGTGCGTATTGTGATTCTAAATATCTTCTAAGATCTCAGAGAATTCCAGAATGAGAGAAAATTTGCAAAAGAATGGAAATGAATTTTTGCATTCAATCACCCAAATGGATCTGATGTGGGGAACTAATTTTTATAATAGTGTAACTGCTTTAACTAACAACTGAACTAGTTTTGACAGCTGTGCACAACTTAGTTCTTGGCTTAATGATACTATAGCTAATAGTTACAGTTTATTCAATTACCCAATTATCATTTGATGCCTAGCTTATTATTCTCACAACTTTGGTTTTCAAATGTCAATTAGCTGGCTGGGCAAAAAAGATTTTGATAATCGTTAATACAAAGTATCCTTCTGAACTTCGTGGAGCAGTTCATCATTTCCTTCAGGTGTGCTGAAGAATTTTATGCATTTCTAAGAATTTTATGCTTTTCTAAGAATTTAATGCTTTCCTTTGTTAGCAATTATTGTCAGAAAGTCTTAATAGTTTGAACTCTGAACTTGTTCAACAGCATAATAAAGCACATTCTAAGAAAGATGATTCACTGTATAAGATTTTATGTAAGATGTTGGATGGGAATTTGGATTCATCATCTGATATCTCAGAGTCAAAAGTTTGGTTCGCCTTGTATCATCCAAAGGTACCACCCATACTCTCTGTTGAATATTAGGTGTCTATAATCCTGAAGTGTGTATTCTCTTGTTCAATGGTCATCAATTTTCTGTTAGCGCATAAGAGCTTCATTCTTATTTGATGTGGTATAGGCTGATGTTCGACGTACTACACTGCGTGATTTAAATTCTTCTGGCATCCTGAAAAGTGAGGAATTTGTTTCAGAGGTACCTATGCTCTCCTAGTCTTACATTGTCCTCCGAAACCTATGTGTTTATCCTTTTGGGTCAAAAATGTTTCAGAGGAATTTTTTTCACTGGTTTAAGAACATCCTTGACATTTATCCTTTTGGGTTGAAAATGTTAAATTTTTTCCTCTATGGTTAATTACATATATTGATTATATTTTACAAAATCACCGATTGTGCTGGAATATGGACTGAAATTCTTTGTTGCCTATCATGGATTACATTTTTTTGGAAAGGTTGCTTCACAAATTTTTACTGTCAAACTGGTTTTGTTTGGAAATATTTCCTGACACTGGTGATGATTATACATTTTTTGCAAATTCTACAGAGTGGAAATGATTGTTTTCTATATTCGAAATCCTAAACCTTCTAATTATACCGTCTACCCCAAATGTTTTCTTGATCAGGGTCTTATAGACATTCAAGAGGCCATATTGAGACAGCTTGATTATAAAGATCTAACAGTTGTTCAAGCTGCTTTAAATGTTGATGGCTTGGCAAATGTACTAGGTGCTTCTAAGCTTCTCGAGGTACTGCAGAATGTGCTAAGAAGATGCGTTGGCAAGCTGCTGTCTGGTAAGTGTGGTATTCTAAAATAATTTGGTAGAAATTCATTTTCCTCTTTTGTTTAGATGTTACATTAAAGCACTAATAGAAGAAGATGATAGAGGTACACTTACCGATTGACTTCTGACCAACTGCTGGGAAAATAAATATTTTTCTCTGAATGTTCTCTTGTTGGATGATAACTATTAGTTGGTGCGGTTGAGTAATGTGCAGAGAACATAGAATTGGCCTTCTAAAGAATTGAATAGAAGTCAAAGTCTCTTCGATGCTTATCTAATGCTTCAGAACATGCTCGTCTATCTTTCATCAAGCAGGGTGGTTGATTAGTTTTTGCTGCGAAGTGGAATATTGACAAACCACTATTGTTGCACGATGCACGATTTAGTACAAAGTGTAGTCAAATAGCAGCTATAGCACTGTAGCGTAGCGAAATTTGAACAAATGCTATTTCCCGTGATCTGTGTTTGACAGCACTAAGTGAGATTGATGTTGGAGTAGTTGTCCTCACTAAAGTACAGCAAGTAGTTTGTTTACTGTGAAGCAAACTTTTAGTTTCATTATACCCTTGGATAAAGCTCAAATGTACTTCCAAGGGGGAGGGATAAATAATAATCGAATAAAATAAAGGATTTGTTGGTCCAAGGCCCAAGCAAGCAAAGCTCGCAACTTAAACTTGCTTTATGCTTCTGGGAAAAGAAATATTTATTTATGTTTTGTCAACAAAAAAACTGAAAGGAAGTTACCAATAAGTTATAAATTGAAATTTAGTATTAGGTGTGAACTTTTTCTTAATACATCTCTATTCTAATTAGCAATTACCTTATAATTTTTATATAATGTTGTAATTACTTTGAAAATAAGCCTCATGTTAGAATTTGTTTAGGCCCTAGCCGGTGTATGATTGTTGATTTCTTTTTCATATTTGCTTTTGCAGGTTCAACTGATAACGTCAGTCTGACTGGAGAAGTTGCTGTTACTTGTCTAGAGAAAGCTATTTCATACTTTCATGATCAATCTGATTACTTGAAGAAAATTGCTGCCATGACTTTTCCATTACTCCTTGTTATGCCACAGGTTGTGTCTGACTTCAAATTTAACATTTATTTTTTTATAGAAAGTTTTAATATAGTTATCACCGCATTCTTTGTTCGTTATTGCACTCATATTTGCCTTTTCTTGGTGATTATCACCTGACTACTTATCTGTCTGATTGCAGACACAGAGCTTGAATTTAAAAGCTCTGGTACTAGTCAACAAAATTAACTGGCCACTTTATCAGAATATAGCTGTGTCTAGCTCTGAAGAAGCGGTAAACATCTACATCAAATTTGGTTTGTCGATATTTTTATATTTTAATGAGTACTTATATATTGAAAAAAACTAAGACAGTTGTTTAAAAAGGCAAGTTTGTCAAACTTAAGACACAGAATCAGACAAGGTGAACAAGGATATAGAATCAGTGATGATGTCTTGTCGACTTTGGAAAAACAAAACTTCAAAAATTTGGAAGTTGACATATTTTTACTGATATTACTTAAGTTGGACTGTAGGAATGGCCAAATAGGTCCCCCTTCTAGTACATGAGTATCTTGATGTTTTACTGATTGTATGTGTTGTGCTTGGGTGTTTTATCAAACATATTTTGCTTTCGTCATATTTCTAAATTGTTAACCACAACCAGTCATTAATATGTTTATGTCAGATGAAGTAATCAATTGCCTTTCACTTTACTAATTCTTAAAGTTCAGTTGCAGACATCAATACCTGGAAGTTTATCTTCAATTAACTTGAAGGTTATCAATAACTTGGCTAGCAATTTCATGGTCCACCCTAAAGATAATATTGCTTGGTTTTCTGAATGCTGCAATGATTCAGAATTGTCAAAAACACTCTTCTTTTTTGTTCTATTGCAGTCACTTTTGATTCAACCGAAAGGTTTGTTTCCTTTTGTCATTTGAATCCCATTTATTATGAAATAGTACATAATCACACACACAAATAGATAGATAGATCTTATTCGTTTCATGACTAAAAAATAGCATTTGAGCAAGCTATTCAGATGTGCATATTTGGAGTATTACTTATCTCTCTCAAGCTGCAGTTCCATTTTCTGTCTATTAGATTTCTCTGTTAAAAATTAAAAACAAGGGTTAGAGAATGATGAATGTTGACTTTCTATTTTGATCAAAGGTGACGACTTTTATGCACTGTTTGAAAATATGTTTCCTATTCTGAATGCTGAATGGGAATCTTTAGTGAATGCTGGCGATGTTCTGTTGGAAGAGGTACATGCGATTTACTTTCATATGGTTGCTTTTATCTGTCTTATTTTTCTTACGATAAACTTACAATTTTTTTTTGGTTTTGGAATTGTTTTGCAGTTCAAATCTGAAGTGTTAGACTGGGACTGTAGTGCATTCTTTGACCATCTTTTGTATGCCAATCTCAGACCTTTAAATGCAAAAGTTATGGTTTGCATTTTTTGGAGGCTAATCGCACCACTAATGTCAACAGAACCTTCACGCAATCTGCTGGTCAGTAATGCCTTCTGTATTTGTTAAGTTCGTAATCAATTTTCTTAAAAACTCGGTTTCCTTCTTTAGGAATAAATGCTAGCATGTACCTTGGTAATATCATATATGCACTTAGGAAGTAACAATATCATTAATTTCCTTTAATTTAATTAATTTATATTTATATATATTGCTAAAGTGTATAAATAGAGGATCGACTGAGTGTAAATAATTCAAGCATTGCATAAATTTCATTCTCATATATTCTCTTACGTTCTTCAAGTGCTGTTAACCTCCCACAGTCTACTGTTGGTTGCCTGGTTGGATGAATGAACCTCTTACAATATGCAGGATAATAGCAAGATAAAGGATCTGTTTGTATTTTTTGCTTCCTCAAAGTTCAAGCATGCATTCCGTGAACACCTCCATTTCTTAGCTGCACAGTGCAGTGTATCACCTGCTCGCCTATTATCGAAGTTTTTCACAGACGAAGGTACCCTACACTTGTTCCCTGTTGCTTGCTGTGCTCCATATCTTAAATGCACAACATGCCTGTGTTGCGTGTACTGAGAAATTCTTGATTTCAAGATAGAATATACCGTTGTTTTGTAACTGTCAAGGTGTCATATTATTCACAGTCAGTACATTCAAATATTATTGTTGTTTAACTACAAATTTAAACTTTATGTTTCTCTTCTTTTCCATGTGACGGTGTTCTATAATTAACAATTTATGGGTATGAAGCAGCGCAAATTGGCTTGATTTTGTTTGATCTTTTACTGTGCAGGCGTTCCTGCTGCAGTCCAGATTGAAAGTCTCCAGTGCTATGCATTTCTCTGTAATCTGTCACAAGATAGATGGCAAACTGAACTTCTGGCTGAATTCCCTTCTCTTCTTGTTCCATTGGCAGGTGATAATCAGGTATGAGTCTTTCTCAGCTTAACCATATGACTTTTTGTGTTTATTTTCTCCTTTTCTGCTCGCTGCATAAATTTGGTTGTCGACTTTCTCTTGTTTTTTGAGGAAATGTGATTGGTTCAAATGATATATTTGCATCTTTTGAAATTCTTTGCAGTCAGTAAGGGTTGCTTCCATGAACTGTATTGACGAGTTACGTGCCTTGTGGTGTCGTATTGAACGTTCTGGCAAGAAAAATGGTACTTTATTGTCAGAATAACTGTTTTTAACCCTTTATGCCTAAATTTTTTTACCTTTAGAAAACACCTAAACTTGTAATAACAGGGAACAATGCGACATGGTTCCATTTTCTGGGTGAACTTCTATCGTTGTTGGATCAGCAAAAAACACTTATATTGTCTGACAAGAAATTTCTTCCATCGTTGTTCGCGTCCACACTGGGCTCATCCTGTCATACTATCTTAGTACCTCAAAATATGGAAAACAGGTATATAATATTACTATGACTATTTTCATCTTAATAGCACATTAGCACCGCTTTTATCGCCACACATCATTTTCATATATTCTTTGACTTAGCTGCTTATCAACTTTATTTCCACGTTTCCTTCTTCTGTTATTGGGATTTGCCAGATCTTTATCCGTGTACAGTGGAATTTGGATAGATCTTTTATTTCTTATTCCCTTATAATCTGTAAAATATTGAAGATAGATTGTGTGGGCTGGCTTTTTACAAGTATTTGAGCTGTTGCTTTGTATTGCTGTGATGGGATAGCTTAGGTTTCAGGGATATTCTATTGTGATTGGCTTGAATATTACTTGATGCAATTTTATGTGAAGTGTCGTTTGATATCTTTCTCTATGTTAATTTTACTTTTAATTATCTTCATTCCAAAAGAATATTCATTTGTATTATTATAACTTCCGTGTTTTTCCTGCTTTATTTCTGGACATCATTTCAGGTTTGATCAGCCCACAAAAGAAAGAATACTTGAGTTCGTTTTAGGTTCAGCTCTGGAATTCTCTAACTATGGGAAGGTTTGATGTCTTCACATTAGCTATCTTCCTCTCCGTTGCTCTTCATATGTTTTCAGTTGTGGTCATAATGATTATAAACATAGATCGAAGTTACTTTTTAGTTCCAGATTTAACAGTGTTATGTGTGGGTTTTTATGCAAAGCCAATACTGTCAGACAATGACTTATTTTTCAACATTGATGTCCTTGGCAGCTAATGATTCTAACCTTGCTCAAAGGTATTGGGAATGCTATTATGCATCCCAAAGTTGCACCAATGTTGTCCCATTTTATGAAGCAATACTATGATGAGCGCGATAAGTTTTCAAACACTGAAACTCAGATAATGTGTCTTTTGTTGGAGGTATGTATTCTATTGTTGTGTTTAGCTGATAAAATCTTCAATCTTAGGTTATGTGATTTAATTTCTTTTCTTTGTGTAGAGCTGTGTTATGTCATCTCCCTCTGGTGGAGATGATCTTCAATATCCTTTACTGAAAGCGCTGCAGGTGAGATACCGAGATACATGCTTTTCCTATGTTTTGCTCCTATGCTTATTTGAATATACTGACCTTAATTAATGTTCTGGGCCATTGCATTTTTCAGTTGGATGCCACGACTTCTGATGACCCTGCCTATATAGAGCCTTGTATCTCTGTTTTGAACAAACTTAATAGTCAGTTCTACACGGGGTTGCAGAATGAAGTGAAGGTCTTATTAGCAATACAGTTATTATTTTATATTTTGCTGTTGTCATTCATGATAAGTAGATGTACCTTCTCTTAGTGTGGTGGATTGTGATAATTTCGTCATTGGGTAAATGGAAAAAAAAATCAATACCAATCTAGTCTCTACCATGACCTGAACTTATGCTTTTTTCATATGTCAGGAGCATGTATTCCGTGAGCTTGTGTTTTTGTGCCGTAATGCTAATGGTGATGTACAAAGTGCAACAAGAGAGGCCTTAATGCGCATAGATGTGAGTTTCTTGCTTTTGGCTAACTTTTCTCAAACATGTTTTGTCTTAATTAAGGTTCTTTTGTTTGTTTTTCTTTTTGGTGCCTGTTGTGTATTTCTTTAGAGGTTAGTTGCAATCTAAAACAGAGTTAACATAATACAGTTGTTGACAACTGTAAAAAGTGCGGCATTTACATAAACTATTGTCATTGTTTGTCTGAATTGACCTCATTAGCTTAACACTATATTATGCTATATCGCTAACCACATAATGTTACCCTAAAATACACCAAATGCAAACAAGTGCTTTGACCAATGCACTGCAAATGGGAATCGACAAAGACTGCACATCACCTTCATTTTGGCATGATTTGTAGAACAAGCATTTAAAAACTGTTTCAAATTAACGGCATGACTAGAGCTTGCTCAAGAAGGACCCCAAACAGTAACCACTTTACATTCAGCAGGAAAATGGCACTCTGAGACTTAAGAGGCTAAGACTATCCAGTAGTAAATCATTATCATCGATCTTACTGAGTACTATACATACAAAGCTATTGACAATGGTGATTTTGAAATCATGAATATGTTTTCGTAGAGGAAATCTCAGAAGGATTGGGGAATGAGTAAGAAAAAGAACTGAAGATTTACATGAATTGTGAAAACACGCCAGAATGCTTGCGGTGATGTGTATAAATTGAGAACTATAATGCTTGTGGAATTGGTAGATCTGTCTGATATTTTGCTATGCTTTCGTTGGGTTATATTAGTTTGCATTTTGCACAGTGCCTGTTTTCTGTGTACGTTCAATCGGATACGTATAGTTATTTGTGATATTATATTTTTAAATATTAGAAATAATGTTACATCATCCCTTGTTTCAACTATTGACTAATATCAATTTATTTTAATGAACTGAAACATATTACAATAAATGTTTTTCTTTTAAAAATTGGAAGTGACATTGAAATTCCGTGTTTGATCACTGACTGTAGCATTTTGGGTTAAATATTATGTTTCTTAATTTCCTAGGAATTTTTAACCAGCTTCCTTTTCATAGAAAAGAAAATGAAACTGAGAATAATTGGTTGTTGTTATGGAATTGCAGATACATTTCTCTACTGTTGGCCACATACTTGATCTCATACTTGCATCGAAAAGTGGCATAATTAGGTCAGCAGATGAAAAGACAAAAAAGAGGCAGAAATTCACAACACATGAAGAAGCAGAACTTCTCACCAATGACATACGCAGAATAGAAAATCCTGTCTACATTCTTAGTTCTCTTCTTGATGTTTTGTTACTGAAGAAAGAGATAACAAACAGGTGATTTAGTTAATTCTGGATCGGAATTGCTTAACTATTATGGGTACATACAAGAGACAATTACTTAGGTAGTACCATGCCAGAGAGTTTGGAGAAAGCGTTTCATTGTGCTAAATTTGTAGTTTGTTTCTTGCAGGCATTTTCTTTTAGACCCCTTATTTAAGCTTCTCAGCAGAATATTTTCAGAAGAATGGGTAAATGGTACTCTTTTCCTAGAGGAAGGATCAAGCCAACTGTCATCAAGTCCTTCTGAAACCGCAAATCATATTCAACAGACTCTATTGATTATCCTGGAGGATTTAATTATGTCTCTTAAAAGCATGGCTGCGCCAAATGTATGCTTTCTAATTGTAAAGCTGGAATATTTATATGATAATAGAAAATTTTAACTACCTCTTCACAATTTTTTCTGTTTCCCTTTATTAATTTTCATATTTCATGACAGGAAAAAATGACAAATGAGATCAACGTTAAGCTACTGATCGAGTGTGCCCGGACTACCGATGTTGTTGGCACCCGCAACCATATATTTTCTCTGCTTTCTGCTGTTATTAGAGTCTTCCCAGAAAAAGTCTTCCAGCATATACTTGATATTCTTCCAGTTATTGGAGAGTCAGCTGTCACACAGGTTTGTTAATTCTGGTTTTCCCCGTGTACTGAACTTGGGGTATTTTTTAGCTAGAATAGCTTATAATAACTTTTTTCCCTTTTTGGTTTCTTTGCATCTCTTCTGCAATCCATTTTCATTCTTAGATTAGATCCGTATGAAATCTTCCAACTTATGTAAACTTTTACTTGCAATTTTTTTGATACTATGATTCTAATATTCCAAATAACCATGGTATTTTTGAGAATCTTATAACTGCAATCATGTACCTGTAGATTGACAGTTATTCCAAGCAAGTTTTTGAGGATCTTATATCTGCGATTGTTCCTTGTTGGCTGTCGAAGACAGGCGATGTGGAGAAATTATTGAAGGTTGGTTTTTCATGAAAATGCTTTTGGGTTTTCACGTCTCATTGACAAGATTGGAAGTAACTCTTGGCAGATCAATTTTCTGATATGTTTTTTCTTCCCTCAGGTTTTCATAGATGTATTTCCTGAAGTAGTTGAGCACAGAAGGCTGTCAATTGCTTTATATCTCCTACGGTATTTTCTACATCATGATCCTAAAATTGTTACTTAGCTATTGGTTTGTGATCTGCATCTTATAATGGTGGATGTTTTGCAGAACTTTGGGCGAGGGTAACAGCTTGGCCTCATTGCTTGTCTTGTTGTTCTCATCATTAGTTTCAAGGAATGCCAACTGTTTTGTCAATATTGAGACACCAGATGCTTTAACATTTTGTACTGAAGAGTGGGAATATAAATTAGCAGTGCAAATTTGTGAACAGTATACAAGTTTGACTTGGCTTCCTTCTTTAGTTATGATGCTTGAGCAGAGGGGAAATAGAAATGGTGAACAGGTGCTGTTTCTGGAGTTGTTTCTGGCAATGCAATTTTCTTTGCAAAAATTGCAAGATCCTGAGTTGTTATTTAAACTAGAATCAGGAGAAGACACAGTTGTCATTCAGGTATAAATTCCAGATCACATAAATGATGCAACAAAGTTTATGTGTCTTGATGGTAATTTATATCATAATTTTTTAAAAGAATCAACATTTCAATGACCAATGCAAATTAATGGTAACAAACACCCCATTTTATCTCGTTGACATAATTGAGAGATTGATATCTCATAGATGATGATTTTGTGAAATTGTTAGCTTTCAATTAATCAAAAAGTTTGTAAGTTTATGGTGGTGGTGAGGTACAAATTATATGCTAATATTAATGCTGAAGCAGTGTTGGGCATTGTATTTGTATTTGTATATTTGTGTGTGTGTGTGTGTATTGTTTGATTTTGCTTTATATTTTTCATACCGATATGCTCTTTTTTGTTTCTTAGTGTGATATGGCCAGTCTTGCATGCTTTTATTTGGTTGAATGTTCTATTCTGAGTGGTCTGTAAACTCTTCTATTTATTCTAACAAAACTTTCATGTTCTTATTCAAAATATGTGATGGGCTGTCAATACTGCAGAGGGCACTAGGAGAGCTTATGGAACAGGTTGTTTTCCGCTTGCATCTTGTGGATGCAAGAAAAAAGCAGCTGAATTTCCCTGTCATTATGAGGAGAGAGTTGAAGGAAACTATGCGTGCTGTTGTAAGGAATATAACAATTGTCACGAGACCTTCGGTGTACTTTAAGAGCATAATTAATTTGCTCCACCATTCAGATAAAAATGTTGGAAAAAAGGTAAAAAAATTTTTTACAAGATTACGAAATATAAGTACATTTTATTCAAACTGGCATTTTTTAACATATTATGTGGACCATAATTAGACATCAGGACATTGGATTCAGGATGTTCCCTTGGACATAAATCCTATTTCCATTTGATGATTTGAAAGTTATATTTTTTGGTTGGTTTTTCATAAATACACGTTTGTAAAAAATATTGTGTGGAAGCAAGATATTGAGAACGAACTGTTATTTGTTATTGTATCACTTGTGATCCAGGCTCTTGGGCTGTTATGTGAAGCTGTAAGAAAACACGAAAAGGTCAGCTTAAAGCATAAAGACAACAAAGGTTCAAGGTCAAGATCAAGTTTTCCTTGGCTTGATATGGATGAAAGTTCTCAAGAATCCCTTAATAAAATGTGTTTAGAAATTCTTCAAGTACTTGATGATTCATCAAATACCTCCTTGAAAGTGGCAGCAGTTTCAGCATTGGAAGTTCTTGCAGAAAAGTTCCCTTCAATTAGTTCCGTCTTTGGTGTATGCCTCGGATCTATTATAAGATGCATTACATCTCATAACTTGGTGGTGACTTCTAGCTGCCTTCGAGCATCTGCTGCATTGATCAATGTTCTAGGTCCAAAAGCACTGGCTGAACTTCCTCAAATTATGGACAACGTGATGAAGTCATCTCGGATTGTATTGTCTAATCTAGATATGGAACCAACAACTAATGATGCTTTATCAGCCTCCAATGAATCCCATTTTATTTCTGTTCTCATCACTTTAGAGGCAGTTATTGACAAGCTTGGTGGATTCCTAAATCCATATCTCACAAATATCATGGAGCTTCTTGTGCTTCATCCTGAATATGTTTCAGGAATGTATGCCAAAGTTGAATCCCGAGCTCATGGATTGCAAAAGCTTCTTGCGGAAAAAATTCCGGTAAGGCTTGCTAAAACATAAGTCTTGTTTGACTGTTGTATTGTGAAATGAATATCTATTTTTCTAACTTAAAACATATTTTAATACAGGTACGACTTGCCCTGCCACCATTGTTAAAATTATACACTGCCGCTGTTGAGGCTGGGGATAAAAGCTTAACAATTGTGTTTGATATGTTGGCAACGTTCATCGGAACAATGGACAGATCATCTATCGTGGCATTCCATGGAAAGATTTTTGACTTTTGCTTGGTTGCTCTTGATCTTCGCTGTCAAAGTCCTGTTTCGCTTCATAACATTGATTTAGTGGAAAATGGTGTGATAAATGCTATGACAGCGCTGACCCTAAAACTTACTGAGAACATGTTCAAGCCTCTTTTCATAAAGAGTATTGAGTGGGCAGAATCTGAAGTGGATGGAACTGCATCTGTAGGAAACATTGATAGGGCCATATCTTTTTATGGCATGGTAAACAAGCTTGCTGAGAGCCATCGGTAAGTCAGTGCCTAATGTTTTTATTTTCCTATTTAGATGATGTTTAATGAATAAGTGTTCTTTATAGGTTATGAGAATCAACGGACATTTTGTTTGGGCATCTCTAGATTTTTTGGGTACATTGTTTTGCAATTCTTGGAAGAAGAGTTTATAAAGTAGTGTATTGAATTGAACTACATAACTATGTCAGGAGATATGGGTGTATAATAAATTATTATGACTTGTTGGGTGTATAATTAATTATTTGGTCACAATATTCTCTTGAATTATAATGACTTGCTCTGTTAAAATTATCAAATGACATCCTTTTCTTATTTATAGGTCATTGTTTGTTCCTTATTTCAAACACTTGCTTCGTAGCTGTGTTCATCATCTTGGTGATGTTGGGGACTTCAAAGTGTCTAGTCTGAGTCGAAAGAAAAAGAAGGCTAAGATTTTGGACGACGGCGATATAAATGAAACAGGTAGCTTGTCTGTCAAGGGTTGGCATCTCAGGACACTAGTCTTGTCATCCTTACACAAATGTTTCCTCTACGACACTGGGAGCTTGAAGTTTCTTGAGTCTTCAAATTTCGAGGCAAGTATATTTTTTACAGTACAATATTTATTTTCACATATGTAGTTGGCATGAAAAAGTTTATGCAGTTTTTTTTTCATCTTATTGTTTGAATGGCCCATTCCATTAGAAGTGATTTTGCTTGTTGTATAACTTCACTGACTTTCATATGATGCTTGTTGCAGATGTTGTTGAGACCTATTGTTTCTCAACTTGTCATAGATCCACCTACTTTGCTAGATGACAACAACATTTGTATTCCAAGCGTGAAGGAAGTTGATGACCTACTTGTTAAGTGCATCGGTCAAATGGCGGTAACAGCTGGCTCTGACCTTTTGTGGAAACCACTGAACCACGAGGTATAATTTGTTATTTCTATTTCCTGTTCTACTCTGTCAATTGATGCTGTTTGAGTATATATACCAATACCGGGATACAGTATCATAGATATTTCATTTGAGTTGAAAAATGCATGCAATTTATTATTTTGAGTGAAACTTACGTAACCATTTCAAGTAACCACATCCTCAATCAGCTGAAATTTTTGTTTGCCTTTATTTTGCAGGTTTTGATACAGACACGTAGTGAGAAGATACGAGCAAGAATATTGGGCCTGCGAATTGTTAAATATCTTGTAGATAACTTGAAAGAAGAATATTTAGTGTTACTAGCTGAAACAATCCCTTTCCTCGGTGAATTGCTTGAGGATGTGGAGCTTTCAGTTAAATCTCTTGCACAGGAAATTCTGCAGGAAATGGAGTCTATGAGTGGGGAGAGCCTTCGGCAATACCTTTGAATGAATGACGTAGATTAGGAGGGTAGTAGTGTTTTTGGTATCCTGATATGAGTGAGTTAGAAATGTGTAATCAAATATAGGAAATTTGTTTTGTAGACCAATGTACATTATGGTCATTTAAAGGAAAAATCACTTTTTTTTTATACTGATGAAAGTTTAATTTCAATCATTTTCTTGTGTAATCTTTAGTTGTATTTATTGGCCTAAAAAATGTGATTCATTAAAAGAATGATTGCTTTTTAGAAATTAGAAGTCATAACAATGAATAAGGAGATGAATATGTTTAAATGAAACAAACAAAAGGACCACATTTTTTGTCTGATTTATTTCATCTATCTCCATTCTCCACGAGGTATTTAAACTAGATTTCTTAGTAAAAATTGTTTTAGATTTATTTGTTATAAATTAAAAGATAATAATTTTGACATTCAATAATTTAGATATTCATTGTTAGAGATTTTAACAAAATAAAAATTATATTTTTGTAAATGTATTTTAAAAAATTATTTTTAGAGTTTCACAGAATAGTTTTTTATTTTAATTATTTTTTGAAATTTGATTAAAAAAATTGTAATAAATAGATGAAATACTTGAATGATATTTAAGATAAACTACTTAAGTTAATTTTGTAGTTAAAATTTTATTTTTAGAAATGTTATAACAAAAAGATAAATCACTTGAAAAATCATTTTCAATTTTTTTTTAAACAAACTGATCCAATATATAGTTTATTGTAAACAAATAATTAAAAATCATTTAATTCTCATCTTCATGGTTAAGACAATAATTTGATTGATATCAATTGGAAGAGTTAAATTTTGAGAGACAAATATTTGTTTTATCTTATTATTATTGAACAAATTTCAATTAAATTACTGTTTTAATTGTGAGAATGAAAAATAAACTTATATTTTCATGAGACATCTTTATTGGAGTTTTAAACAATTTTCAGCTATTAATCTGTTACACGAAATATTTGCCTTAAAGAACAATACAAAATATACTAATAAGTCATCCAATGCTGGCCAGACTTATGTATTACTCATCAACATGAACAATCTAGTTTACGATGTTTTTCTCAGTTTTAGAGGATATGACACACGACTCTGCTTCAATTGTTAATGCTTTACGCAGCAAGAATATTGATCAACTTTCACCTTCTATTTTCAAGGCAATTCAATCAGCTTGTTTGGCCAATCTTTTAAGTTAGAATGGAAGGAAGCTTTATTTCATGAATACTTCTATATTTTTGCGTCACAATTTCTTCTTGTGTGGATATATAGACTTGCTTAACTAACTTCATTAGTTATAGTGAAGTAACGATTTTGATTAAAAGTAATAGAACTAGAATTGAATATAGCTGTTGAGTTATAAGTAATAATATTTCATGTTTAATTTAGTAGGTTTGAATATGAAATCATCAAAAAGATTGTGGAGTCAACGGTATACAATCGCTGTCCCAATATGATATTTTTCTAAGTTTTTGTGGGGAAGATACTCGCTACTCTTTTACAAGATTCTTCTATCATGCTCTGTGTCGTGAGGGATTCAAGATCTTCATGGATGATGATGGATTGGAGGGTGGAAACCAAATTTTCACAAACTCTTCTCGAGGCAATTGAAAAATCAAGGCTTTCGATTGTTGTTTTGTCTGAAAACTATGCATATTCCTCGTGGTGTCTGGATGAACTAAGAATCAATTGGTTTGGCCGAAATTTTACACGTGACAGCAAGTCCTTGCACAAATGACAACTGGAAAGAAGATTTGAGTTCCTCTTACATTAAAACAAAGGAGCAAAAGATCCTTCAAAGTCACTTTTCTCTTCATGTTGCAATTTTACTTATATTATGTAATTAGACGCCATGTGCAATCTTAAGATTTATGTGACTTGATTGTAGAAATAAACTATGAAAACTTTTGTAGAATGCGGAAATGACATAAATTTCTTTCATATACTTTTAATGTATTGTATCTACAGATAATATATTTGCAAATTTACTTTTATATTTTAATATTTTTTTTAATGAAGAAATGGTAGTGATAAAATCGAATGACCAAGTCTAAGGTAGAGAAGAACTTAAGACTAAGAACACATTACAAAAAGGTTTATATATACCTCCATTCAAACACACTTTAAACAACACAGATGATATCATTGTAGTTTTACTCTATAAAGATTCTCGTGTTTGTTTTATAATAATAAATAAAAACACTACAGGATGCTTCTAAACTCATGTTTCTTGAAATAGGAATATGGCAAATCAAAATTGACAGAGAATGGCCTCAAAATTCATAGTTCTTAAAAGGTGTCTGAGAAGGTGAAAACATGGAGATCAGCTTAGTTTGAAATTGCAAACTTAAAAGGATGGCACTTGAAATTAGCCATACTTAGTTTTATTATTGTTTTGATTAAACCAATAATGAGTATACACCCGGTAGAAAATGAGACTTGTATGGATGAATCTAATTTGAAGGACTTGAACTTTTGCAGGTATGAATGAGTTTATCGAGAAAATTGTGGAAACAGCATTAAAATTTGCCTTGTAGTATCAATCAATAGAGTCTGACAAATTAACTAAATACCATTAAAATTTGACTTGTTTGTAGTATAAAACAATATATATAAACCAATAAAATCTGAAAAATAAACATGCAAAAAAAACAACAATTCTCAAGTAGCTTCAAACATAACCACCTCACAACATTCTAATTCAAGAGCCCAAAATTGGTTGGTCACAGACATAACTCTTTAGCGGTACTGCAACATTAAAAAAAAAAAGTATTAGACATAGAAATCCACAATGCAAAATTTAGAAGATTTAATTTGAGAACAATAATACAAATGTTTACCTTGATGAAGCCAATCTCCTTGGCATTGCTACGGAAGCATTGCCTGCAACACATAAGGCCATACTTCCTGATCAATCCATGCGGATTCCCACACACACGGCTGCCGGTATCAAAGAACAGAAAACAAAATCACAATCAGCAAGACTCTTCAAAATTTAAAACCAATTAAACCGCAGCAAGTACATATAACCAAGGTAGTTAGAATCAAATAAAATCATCACAAATAGTGGAATCATAACACTAATCACAATCAGCAAGACTTCAAAATTTAAAAACAACTAAACTGCAGCAAGAACATGTAACCAAGGCAGTTAAAATCAAATTTTTAAAGCATAATCAGAAAGTGGAAGTAGAGTTGCAAATCACAAATCATAACACTAATTGTAAAATTATACATAATTCATAAAACTCTTATATATGCTTATAATTTCATATATAAACTCACTATTCGTTGAGGGCAAGCATTATTGCAAAATAGTGCGATTGTACAAACTCAAATCGCAATTTTAACTAAGATGCATGTAACAAACTACACATCAAATGCAACCAACAAATTCAAACCAATCATCAACACATTTTGCAAGAATGTCTCGAATATACACATTTTGCAAGAATGTCTCGAATGTATCTTCAGTGTTCATCTAACCCAAAATCAATACAATAACAATAACGAATAAAAATGTTAAATAAGTAACAAAAAGAACTAAACTACACTGCCCCAAATCAGAAACACCACATAAAAGCAAAAATCAGCTTCAAGGAATTAATATCAAGGAAAAATGCAAAAATCTGAAACAAAAAACAATTTTACAAAAGATATTAATAAGAATAGCACGATTCATCAAAATCTTAACCTAACCAAAATGAAAGAGTATAAACCAAAGCAAAAGTTTGAAACAAGTTAAATTAGGGATCAAAAGAGAAACATTAAAGGAGAGGGATTCAAAGTAATAGAAAATAATGATGATTGAAGCATGAACCTACCAAGTGCGAGAACCAGGACCGTAGGTTTTAGGGTGAGAGTTCCAAACATTTGAGTGTCCCATCGCTTATTGCTGTGAGTTCAAAATTGCGATATCGTTGACAAATTAGGGTTTTATATACAATCAAATTGGGGTTTTTCTTTTCTTTTGGGTTGGTGGGTTATATATTAATTGGGCCTGGCCCATGTTTTTTTGTGTTTAAACACTTCTTTTCTTCTATTCCGATTTGCTTTCATAAAAATCGGATTTGTGAATATCTTTTGATTTATAGTTTAAAATCATGTACTTCAAATACATACAGTTTTTACTTGATTATTGTTTAGAGGACGATGAGTTTTAATACGATAGAGTGATAATCATGATTGAAAGTGCTATATAATCACTTGAAAAATTTACATAATTTTTTGTTTAAATTATAATCATTTATAATTTAATTAATGACTAAAATTCAGTGTTCTTGCACTTTTTTATTTTGAGTGATATGTAGATTTCTAGTGGTAATAAACAAAAATTGATTTTATTTTTTATTTGTTTTTGTGAGCATACAAGACTTATTGTCTCACACGACTTGCAACTTTTTTTTATTGTTAAATAGTGGACTTGTTCTAATTAAAAACAACTTGGATTGTTGGGTTGTATGGCTTGCGTTCTAATTAAGGCTCTCGAATAGGTGTGTTGGCACAGGTAAGACACTTGTACACACCTTAGTCACATATCAATAATCAAACACATTTAGAGGAGAGACAAATGTATGTCAAAGTAACAATGATGAATAAAAGAGTTAAATATATTAAATTTGATTACATTACATTTAACTTTTCAACATTAAATAGATGAATGAAGGTAAAAAAAACTACTATATCTTGTTTTATAATTTTTTTTTTTTTGCAACGAAACAAACTACTAAATTTAAATAAACAAATATAATATCATAATTTATGTAAGTAAATATATTATTGTTTGAGTCACATTGAGATATACTATCAACCTTGGATCTAGTTCAATATAATTTATAAATTAGCTCTTCTCAATTTTTTTTGTCAATATCTCCCATCAATACTACAATATTTATAAAATTAATTAAATTAAATGTAATAAATCAAGATTACTTTTTTTATAAATTGACTATTCTATATTGAGTAAAAAACTCAATTCTATTAAATAAGACCTTAGCTCTCTTTGAATTTATTTTGTTGAATATCCTCAATCAATGCTTTATTTTGATAAATATTTACATCATTAATTGAAAAATTTATTTAGTCAATACTTTGTTTAACTAGATATTTACTCAATAATTTATCTATTAAAATATTATAAATATTAATAATATTTAAAATGCATTTAAATATCTAAATCATTTTATAATATAAATTTTATGAATGATTTGATAGGAAGATTCAAAGCATGATTATTACTATTTTTAACAAACGGTTATTAATTATTTTATATTCCATAAAATATTACCTTAAATATTTTGATTTATTTATATATTTGCATTCTTTTCTAAAATCCTTTTATAAATATACAATTTTATTCAAAGAATTATTTTAATTTTTATGTAACAAACATTGTTCACTTTTAAAGAAAAGATTATTAAAGGTGTAATGTCTTTTTGTATCCAAAAATTTCTTTTGATATGTGTGTTGACGTTGCTATCCGTGCACAATGTTCTTGGAATACATGTGAGTATCACTAACGGATTGGAAAATAAAATAGACTTAACTGTTCATTGCAAATCTGGCAATGATGATCTTGGAGTTCGTGTTCTTCCTTTTCTTAAGAACCTTGGTTGGGATTTTCGAAAAAACTTTTTCGGCACAACACAATTCTATTGTTCCTTTGAGTGGAAAGGTGAACTTCATTGGTTTGACATTTACAAAAGCCATAGAGATTCATGTCATAATTGCAATTGGGTGATAATCGAAAAAGGACCAGTTTTGACAGAGAAAGATGGTGCCGTTCAATATCCGTGGAATAACTAATTGATAATGTGTTACACATTTGTTTATCTTAATAAATATTATAATTAAGGGTATTAATAACTCCTTATATTCCACGTCTTCATTAAGGGTATTGTGACACCCTAAATCCAAATTGAAATAAAAAGTGAAATGCACTAGTTTTGAAAGAGATTCGCAGCGGTCCCAAAATAAAATATATAAAAAGATTCCTTTTAACATATAAGGCTTAGGATGTCACACTCACACTTACACAAGACGTTGCATAAAAATTCTTAATTAAAAATCCTTTAACATCAAATGTAGCTGAGGTTTATTAAACAAATATTTCTGACATAAAAAATGCTCAAAACTTAGAGACAATTAATTTTTATCTTCGAATAAAAGATCAAATATAACATCATTGATCGATAGAGTTTACACAAACATAAACTAGTTCATAACTCAACAAAACACAATAATTACTCCCACCCAGTATCGCCTATCAGAGCATGAATCACCAATCGATAACCTGAAATAATTGCACTCTCGCAAGCGCCAAACACAAGCAACAAGGGGTGATCTTCGAAAACATGTAATAGTATAAAATAATTGAGAAGAACACGTAAAACATTAATTAAATACCGTATCATATCAAATTACAATTAACAAGAATAATTCAGGTAACACATTGATAGAAGCCACAACATCTATTATACACTAGACTCCCTCCTCATTCTTTGGTACCATTCTAACTCTAAAGTATTTGGTTAGGAGGTTTGATACTATGTCACCACGCAAGTGGGAAGACAATTCAAATTGGTCATGTCCTCATAGATCTCTTCAACTCAACTCGAGACACATATACGCAACAGTCGAGGTAAACGTGTGTTGCATGGTAGCTCCCAACATTTGGAGTGCTACCTCCAAGTCACCTTGGAATTCCTCACCGAATACCTCCAAGGCCTAACAGTCTTGCCTTAAGGCTCAACTGCAGACCATCACGATCAGACTCATTCAGTTGTACTTCCCAGGAATCACTAGGCTTGTCAGGCCCTACCTATATGATGACAAAATAATCTCCACTTCAAAAATTCACATCAACTTCAAATATTCCCAACATCTATTTTCTCCCTTCGTTGACCTAGGCTACTCATTCAATTAAGAGAACCATCATCGACACAGGTCGAATTCATCACTATTCAATTAAACACAATATGCATTTCATGATATCCATCAAAGGGGTAAAATCATAAGTCAACAAGTACACACCGTCATTGGAAAATTTATCATCATAGTACACAAGCTCCAACAATAAAGGGTTTTCATTCACATATAATAATACTAGATCATTCACACACCACATCAATTGCAATGCAAATAATTATAATTCATCATATTTTATATCATATAACAATATCAAAGGTGGTTATAAACAAGATACAAAATACATCAAATATACAATAATTCAACTACCAAACAATCTTCAAAATCAAATCAAACAACATTCTATAAAAGTTTATAACTCATATTTTAACCTCACCAAATTCAACTTTTCTCATTAGTCAATTATTACTCAAAGGGCTTCAGCTTACGTAGCGAGTCCATAATAAATTACGGGAAATACGGTTTTCCCGTTCATCACACTTAATTTACACTCATGAATTTGAATTCACTCTCACCCCATACCTTATTTGACGCTTTCGTACGATACAAAGATCAGAACAATTTTCAAAAACCATGACATGTCGACAACGCGCAACAAACAAGTCCAAAAACATCGACGAATTTGCAGATTGAATGAAACGACTGATATTTTACGCAGAACATTAAAAATCAATGTTACATAATTAATAAAAATGTTAGGAGAAGAAACTTATTAACAACAAAGTGAAATAAGTTATTGGGAAATGTCTCACCGACGCGCTGGAGCACCGACATGGTCCGATGTCAACTTCACCGAAACACGCATATGAGTAGTGCTTCTTGAAGGTTTCGACGAGAGGAATCCAAAAGAAGCTGGAACGGTTCTTATTATCTACTTTTCCCTTTTATTTTATTTTTCATTATTATTATTATTATTATTATCAATATTATTAAATATCTAGTTAGCAATAATGTTGACATATTTCACTTAAAAATAATAACAATATAAAATTAATATTTAATAGAAAAAATGAATACACTTAATATTCTTAAAAAAAATTTAAATAAATTATTAAGTCAAACACATAGAAAATTATCACACTATAGCAAATACACATGTAAGAAAAATTAATCATAATTATTTATCAACACAAATTATAAACACATGCAATACTAAATTCATTCTTTAAAATCCTATTAGATAAATGAAATAATTTATTATAAAATTTGGGATGTTACAATTATGCCTCGTTAAAAAAATTTTGTCCTCGAAATTTGTATTGAACGCGAACTAATATCTACTAACCACCTTCTAGATTCAAACTTAGTTTGCAAACATTTTAAGGCATTCACTACTCATTTAAGCACAAAATGTCAAAAATCAATTAGTTTAGCATGATAAGCTAACATGACACACTAAATCAATTAAACACATCATATTCGACAACTTAATTTTGAATCAAATATCATGATTAATGAGCATCATTTATAGATTAAACTAAACATGTGAATTTAATCAACAACAACTTACTACATTTAGTTAAATCAAATAACACAGATATCAAATAATTTTGAGTTCAACTAACTTCTCAAATAATATTATACTACTTTCACTCTCTAATTTTTTTTTTAAATAATATCATCAATTACTCAACCAATTTCACTTAAGTAAGATAAGTAGAACAATTTTTAAATTATTTCATAGTTTTAAGAATTTCAAATATAGACACACATAAGAATTCATAGAATATGCAACTCCTTAGAAATCAAGAATTAAAGTTCATAATCATAGTGAATGAGGGAAAACAATTTCACATAATTGCAAAGCACACACAAAGTTTGAATTATTATTATTATTATTTTTAAGTTTTATACACAAGATAGATTTATAACAACTCCTACAATAGTTCTAGTTTTATAAACAAGATACAAAATACATCAAATATACAATAATTCAACTACCAAACAATCTTCAAAATCAAATCAAACAACACTCTATAAAAGTTTATAACTCATATTTTAACCTCACCAAATTCAACTTTTCTCATTAGTCAATTATTACTCAAAGGGCTTCAGCGTACGTAGCGAGTCCATAATGAATTATGGAAAATACGGTTTTCCCGTTCATCACACTTAATTTACACTCATGAATTTGAATTCACTCTCACCCCATACCTTATTTGACGCTTTCGTACGATACAAAGATCAGAACAATTTTCAAAAACCATGACATGTCGACAACGCGCAACAAACAAGTCCAAAAACATCGACGAATTTGCAGATTGAATGAAACGACTGATATTTTACGCAGAACATTAAAAATCAATGTTACATAATTAATAAAAATGTTAGGAGAAGAAACTTATTAACAACAAAGTGAAATAAGTTATTGGGAAATGTCTCACCGACGCGCTGGAGCACTGACATGGTCCGATGTCAACTTCACCGAAACACGCATAGACACACATAAGAATTCATAGAATATGCAACTCCTTATAAATCAAAAATTAAAGTTCATAATCATAGTGAATGAGGGAAAACAATTTCACATAATTGCAAAGCACACACAAAGTTTGAATTATTATTATTATTATTTTTTTTAAGTTTTATACACAAGATAGATTTATAACAACTCCTACAATAGTTCTAGTTTTTTAACAAAAAACACATGATAGTACACATAAAATACCAACACAATGTACTTATTTATTTTAAGCAAATTATTTAGAAGATTAAATATACTTAATTGAATAATTAATTTAAGTACATATGTCTAACAACTTTTACCAAGATCAACTCCCCTTTTTTTTTTATTGAACAATTCTTATCATTTTTTCCCCCTAATGAGCCACTTTCTAAGTCTCAAAATGCAAGTCTCATTTACTCCATTCAAAGCAATTGATTTATTTCGAGCAATACAAGCAATCTTACTCTCACTTAGGTATATTCAACTAGTCATTTCCCTTAAATTGAGTTCATTTCAATTTGTAGTGTCTATCTTTACCATATTTTACAACCATTGAAGCAGGTTACAGTGAATTATAAAATCTCGTGGTTACTAGTCGTTCTATATCGAATCGAGTTTCATAAAATTAATATTTCAAAACCTTTCAACAAAGCTAAGATTCAACTATTTTCACAAGTCTTAACTTAAGGTATAAACTCTCATTTCCTTTCGTTGCACAACCCTCTACTTAAAACTTAAAAACATAACAACTTATAAGAATCATAGAGATCATGGAAACTAAAACAAGGTTAGGATTAACTTATATCTTAAAGAAATACACTAAGAAGCACACACAAGAATTTATAAAGATACTGTTAACTTATACCTTGTAATTATTACTCAATGAGTAAAGTTATGAATTCATACAATACAAGCATGTTTATGAAACTAAAAAATTGAGAATATTAGCCTTATAGGACATAAGCATATAATCAGACCAAAAGAAATGACTAAACACTTTTGCAATATATCATTATAAGCTTAATTTCAGATCATAGATATTGCAAATGTCGCAAAAATTCTTTAAAGGATGTTACAAATTATAAGATCAAAGAGGTGGAGATTCACTTCATTGAGAAACAAGTTTGAGAGCTTACTAGAAAGGAAAAATCTTTAGAATTCATATTGAATTAAATTGAAAAAGATGGTAAATGAGTACATGGAAAGCTCTATATATACAGAGCTTGTGAAAATAACAAATTATCTACCTAATAACAAACTTTTAACCGACTAAGTTAGTTTTAGCTAGCTCTATATTAACTTCTATATTATAATAAAGGAGGTGAGGTCTACACGCTGATGAATTCATTCAAAACAATTATCAAACATAGTCAAAAAACTCTTACATACTTTATTTTCCGTTTCATTTACAAGAGCGACATATAGAGTACAAATTTTGCTAGTAAAAACTCTCGTAAGGGAGATCACTAGATAAAAGAATTTGATTAGTGAAAATTATTGAACAACTCAAAATGGTTTAAAATTATATGTCAAGTAATCATACTCATACTAAGCAATGAAAGGCAGCAAATCACCTACTTTGTTGGATAAGTATTTTACTGTACTATTTTATATATTAATAGTGCCTTGTATTTTAGTTGAGTTAATTAGGTTTTACCTCTTCGCAAATTGCACGGTGATTCGGTGATTCAACTTGATATGCGATGAACATTCAACTAATACTTGAAAATCATTTGAAATTTCAATAACGATAAATGTCGAACTCTTCTCTCCACTAAGACGATGTTTATGATATATAAAATAAAAAGAAATTAGAGTAGTTATGAATTGTTAGGAAGTTAGTTTAGTTATGTTTTTGTTTTGGTAGTTAAGAGTTTGTTAGGTAGTTGCTTTTAAATCTTTCTTCCTTATCCCATATTGGAGAAGTCTATAAATAAAGACTTCCTCTCCCTTAGACATGATTTTTAACAAAAAATCAGTTTTATCTAACTTCCATCACACAATCACAACAAATAAATAAAAATAAAAATGATGTGAAACAAGCCTGAATCAAAGTAGTTTGTTTTACTGGTTGTTACTTATTTCTCTAATCCAATCAGACTCTGAGAAGTCAGATGACCAGAATTTCGAGGGAGACCAGCTGGTTCGAGCTAACTTTTATAACTATAATTTTCAAGACACAGATGACATCATAGTGTTATACTCCATAAAGGTTCTCGTGTTTTCTACTATAATAAATAAAAACAACAAATGATGCTTATACACTCATGTTTCATGAAATAAGAATATGACAAATCAAAACTGGCAATGAATGCCACAAAATTAATTGTTCTCACATTTTTGCTGTGTTATAAGAATTCAAATATGTATATATCCTATGAGTGCATGGAATTTAACAATTTCAAAGCCAAAGCTTCTTGCTCCTCCAAAGTAATTCCTGCATTCCCTGTGATTTCATTTCTTTCACCCTCATTGCCACTGTCACTATCGAAGTATACTTTACTCTTTTTATGTTGTCTATGTACCGTTTCATCTCCATCTGACCCAGAGATGTCATCCTCGTTGTCCTCTTCTTCTGCATTACCGGCCTTCCATTTCATTTTCTGCTTGATTCTTTTTTCTCTAAGTCGCTGACGCTCTACAAATTTGTCTTCCTTGTCTGCCTTCTTCAAATCCTCTCGCATCCTTTTATAGTATTCAGCCTTTTGTTCTGCATGCATATGAGATACTGAGATGCCGAAATAAACAAAATAATCTGTGCTTAAGCAAATGATCACATTAACTAATAATGAGTCACAGAATATAATCCAGGCTCTTGAAATCAACAATGATCAAATAAAGTTTAACAGAAATATGATCGGGGTCAAGGATATCAAACTTCCACACACAGGCATTGTATTATGTCTCAGACTCTATTAGGAACTAATGGCCGTCTAACTGTGCTATGTCTTTATTCTTTAGTTCTACTTTACTTAAAAACTAGATGCTGCAGACATATAGATCAAGACAACACTATAGTATGAATGTTGAAGCATAGGGTAGCAAGCAGGCAATTATTGTTTTATTTATTTTAAATAAAGAAATCTAATGATTAAAAGTATTTGTGGATTAATTTAAGGTTTTACAATAATATCGTCATTTTAATTGTAAAAATAAGGAAAGAAATGAAACAAGATACTAGTTTACCATAACTGAATGGAATACCCTGTTATCACACCATATTTCCTTGTCTAATTTTGAATTCCGGAACAAAAGATCATAGCATTTAAGTTACATGTTACAATTTCAAATCAATTCGAAACAGAAAAACAATTTGAGGGGACAAAAAATTGGAATTGGCTTGTGTCGAGATTTTATATAATGCAATTGACAGCTTTACACAAACAGAGTAGCAGACAAGTATTTCACTTTATATAATCGTTATAATTATTCAAAGATCAGGCTTCAATCGCACATACCTGGATCAATTAGCAATGCTTCCTTGCCACTTTTGGTGTCAGCTATCCTGGCTAGGGGAGGAAGTGTGTTCCCTTCTTCATCAAATACAACCCGAGTCCCAAGTGGTCTATGCATGTTAATCTTGAGCTTTTTTTTCTTTAATACACGAGTTTCTGGTCTGCAAATGAAAATCTAAATCACTAGGGGGAAAAAAAAGAAACTCAAGCCTATAAAATACAAAGCAACAAAGTCAAAAGTAGTCTGAGCATCTTTCTCTATACTACTGAGTATAGGGGACATACATTAACTCTCCAATTTCAGCTGACTTTGTGTCGCCTTCATTTGAGGTATCAGCTGGCTGAAGAAGATCGTTTTCAATCTTCTCATCTTTGAAAACAACTGTGTCTAGCTTTTCTTTTGAACCTTGCAAGACATTTTTCTTGTTTAAATCCTCCTCTGGTTCCTCTAAAATTGATTTTGTTGACAGATCTTTAGCTTTAATTTTTTGGTTTAGAAAACGGACTTTGGGGGTCATTGGCAGACCTAATGATGCTGAATACTCATTAATAGGAAGTTTCAAAACATCAAATATCTCTTTATCCTTTTGGAGATGGATGGATCTCAAGTATGTGACAAATGCCCTTTGGGCCTGCTGCTGAAGTTCTGGGTACTTGACCAGTAAAGATGCCAACAAACTGGACACTGGTTGCAGTAGTTCTTTCCTTGGCTGAAAAATCAGCAAATAAAGCATGGTAAGCAAATATGTCAGAGACAACATGAGACAGACACCAAACCATATAAGAAAATGACATCCTTAAATCTGACACCTCGATGTTCAAATGCATTTGAAGAGCAAATGTACCTTGTTAAAATGCACTGGAACTTTTGCTGCTTCTAACTTTTCAAGCATTTTAGTTTCTGAAGGCAATAGAAATAAAACTGACTTTCCATCAGATTTATAACGAGCAGTACGGCCAACTCTATGTATGTAAGATGCTACATTCTCAGGACAATCTACCTACATAAATGTAAGAGAAAAGGTTAGATTCTAACCGTAATAACAAACTTTTCCCTTCCAATACTCCCACCTCAAAGCCCCAAGATTTGCACCAAGACATAAGAAGCAAGAGACTCACCTGAACAACCCAGTCAACTGCCTTATTAAAATCAAGGCCTCTTGCAGCCACATCAGTTGAGAAGAGAACTGCGCGCTTCTCACAGAAGTCGGCATATATTGCCATTCTCCTTTCCTGTTTCATCCTCCCATGAAGGCACTTCAACGGTATGCCAGGGTGAAGTTTCTTAAATGCCTCAAAGACAAATTTTACCTATTAAGCAGGGATGTGAATGTTTATTGTTATGGAAGATATTTGAGCTCAAGAGTGGACATTTGAAGCAAAAACAAACACGAACAAGGAATCAACACAAATCGTTTTAAATGGAAATAATTTCTCCCTGTTTACATGTAAGAATTATCCACAATGTGTCCTGCAAATCCTTTAAAAGCCTTCCAATTACAATCAGAACAAAAGTTCCATGAATGCAGACTGAGGGCCTGTTTGATTGTGTTCTTAATTTTTCGTTTTTGAAAATTGTTTAGTAAAATAATTTGAAGCCTTATTTTTCAGAACATGAGATTCAAATCAAATAAAAAAAAATCTCCTTGATAAAGGACAGAGAAGTGGAGTTACCTGTTTACAACTTGATAGAAAGACAAGAGTTTTTGACTGTAGATGTGTCTTTATGAAACTCCACAGCATATCTAACTTTTGATCCAGGGGAACAATCATCACAATTTGCTTCAGGAGAGTAGGAGTGGCAGTCACAGACTCTTCGTGCACACTCAGATACTCTGGGTCCTTCAAACTTAGTCTTGCAAGATCTTGAACCGACTTTGTTTGAGTTGCCGAGAAAAGCATGGTTTGTCTACGCTTTGGTAACTGTGAGATGATTGCATTTAGTTCCTTCTTGAATCCACTGTCAAGAATACGATCAGCCTCATCTAGTACCAAAACCTGTATCCAAGAAATCCACTCAATCATCAGCTATTTTGGCAAAAGATAAATATCTGGGATCAAGTTCATCTAACAAAAACAATACACTACTTGCTTTGAAAGATAGAATGAGCCAATTTTGATAAACTTCTTAACAAACACTTATTGAAAAAACAACATAATAAAAACCTATAATATTTATGAGTGTTTTATGAAGTGAGGCATATCCACAATAGTTTCTCGTATATGCTGAAATTAACTTGAAACTCTCTCCTCTAATTTTCCATAAACTCCTATAAGTTTATAAGGACTTCCTTTTATAGGAGAAAACCATAAACGCATTTTAATTGAGAAGCTTTTATAAGTTAAAAGCTAATACAAACTGACCCTTCATATGCTATGCTTTACAAGGGCTCAACTATATAAAAATGTAACCACAAAGATACTATACTTCAACCACAGTTACAAAATCCCCTAGGTAGCTGCTAGAAGGGAAGCAAATAAATTTGAAAGTCATTAAGGCTGGCAACATGGCATACAAAAGTGTGTGTGTGTGTGTGTTATTAAAAAAATAATGAAGCAAAGCTTGAGAAAATAGATGATTTGATAGTAATTCTCATTTTAGAGTAAGATTGAGATTAATCTAATCAAAATAGTAAATAAAACAATTATATGAACCTGCATCTGTGAACAATCAAAATTAGGAGTTTCATCCATGTGCTGTAGAAGGCGTCCGGGTGTGCAGATCAATACGTTGAGCTCATTGACGCGTTCTTTCTCAGTGACAACATCCTTACGACCACCAATGAGGAGGCCAGCACTAAAACCATGGTACTTCCCAATAGATTTCAACACATCAAATAACTGACCAGCTAATTCTCTTGTAGGTGATATGATTATGCTTCCGACCCCATCTTCAGGTCCCCATCTCTCTCTATACAATTTCTCCAACACCTATCATTCACAATATAAACCCCCCAAAAACCAAAGCAAGTGAATCATTATTTTGTTCCTCAATATTGTAGGAGTCAGGCAGTTTAGCCAATGTTTGGATAAACAACTTATTCAAGTGCTTATATATAAGAGTTTATCTATAAGCAATTTCTATAACAAAAGATAAAACATAGTCAAATTGTTTTCTTATAAACTATAAGCCATTTTCACAAGCTATCCTGAAAAGTTTATGTAATTAAGATGAAAACACCTTAGGAGCCTATAATAAGTAGGAAAATATCTCCCAAACAGACTCACAAATGTCATTAGATAAAAAAAGTCCATTGAAACCGGCCATTAATCTTTCAAATTTTAAAAAATGGCAAATTAGTCCCTAAAATGAAATACTTCAATCAATTTGGTGACTAAACTAATCAACCTACACAAATTTCTAGTTGCAAAATAGTAATTCACTTAAAAAAAAAACACAATTAATCAAGTATAAATAAAAAGTTTCACCATAATAATTCAAATTTCAAAAACAACAAAGGAACCACATCTCTATCCCTAACCCTAATTCAGTTAGTAAAGCACTCACAGGGATAATGAAAGCAAGTGTTTTTCCAGAACCAGTTTTGGCGGCACCAAGAACATCACGGCCACAAAGTGCATGAGGAAGAGAAGCTCTTTGAATATCCGTCATGGAAACGAACTTAGAACTTCGCAAAGCGTCTTTAGTTTTCTTCGATATTGGCAACTGCTCAAACCGCACCACTCCGGCGTAGCGAGAGAAGGTATCGTCGTCGAGGCGGCCAACGGGGGAGTTTTTGGGAAGAGGTGGCAGTGACATTGGGCTCGAACCAGACTCTGGTTTCTGGCATTGAATCCACGAATTCAATAGCTTAATTTCATCTTCTTCTGAGAGTCGTTGTTGCTTCCGAAACTCCTTTGATTTTGGTCTTTTCATTGTAACTCAATGTTCAAACTGAACTTCAAGAGAGAGAGTGTGTGTGTGTTGCAGTACTGAAGCTTGAAGATGAACAGAAACGCTGTCGTTTAGGTTTGGTTCGTTTTGCGGCCGAGTTGCAGTAGCTTCTTTCGTGAACGAAAACGAGGACGAAAGCTATTCGTTATAATGGGCCAAGGTGAATTGAGTATAATGGCCCATTATCGTTTTCTTTTAAATTTTACAATTTATCATTGGAAATGCTATTAGCACCCTCATATCCATTAATTTTTAAACTTTAAGATACAATATATTTTATTTTATGTTAATAAATTTAATAAAAAAAAACTTATATAAATGTATAACTACAGTGACTACATTTTATAAAATTGTAGAATGACCAAAATTTACACACAAATATAACTAAAATATAACAAATAATTTTATTTTTTTGTTTTAATGGATATGATGGCCGGTGTAAATAATTTTTAAGTGGCAAATAATATGAGACATTTATTGTATGGTTATTGATTGATATGTTTAACCTATAATTCTTATTAATTGACGGTGTAAAAAATAATTTACACCGTTAATGTATAGTTTTTTTTCTCGCTTTTTTTATAATATTAAACAATTGGGTCCATAATTGAAGAAACTTGCGCCAAATCGTTGGAGAAAAACAAACACATAAATTAAATGAACACAACAAAACACAATAATATACTATAGAAATTCAAAAATATGATAAAAAAAATAATCATGATTGTTGTCTAATGACAACAAAAGAATAACATAACATGAAATTCTTTTACAATACATAAATGTCTCTAAAATGCTTCGTGACCTGTAGCACACTCACTTTTCAAAACAAATACTTGAACAAAATATCTCACAATACACTAACACAAAAATATAAAAACAAAAAAAGTCTGATATAAAATTAATATGTTTTTGATCTTTTTTCTCTTTTACGATTCTAGACAATATACTTTGACAATAGTAGTTTACATACTAGACACTACTGGGGACCTACATAAAACTATTAGGAGGAAATCAAGGACAAGTTGATCCCGTGACTTTAGATTAATTTTTATTTTATTTCTATATGTAATAGTTTAGGTTTTAGTTTAGTGGTATAAGTCCAATATAGGTATAAAGAATTGACATTTTGGTCCATTTTAAGAATAGTGAGGATTTTTCTTTTAAATATTCTTGTAAGACTTTCATTTTCTAACTTTGATATGAAATATAAATTTTGGCGAATAAGAATGGTGAGTGAGCTATATCTTCTTTTTAATTTGTTCGATTGCTTGAATCTTATAATCACTCATATGCGTAATTTTAAAAGTAATTATAGTTAAATTCAAAAAATTTCAATAATTTGATAATTATGATTGATTAATAATATAAAAAAAATCTATAAGTGTATATAAATAAATTATATACAACTATACATATTTGGTGAGATATATAATTTAGAAATTAATATAATAAAGTGATATGATAGTGAAGTATACGTGGATGAAAATGCAATTTTTTACGTTGTCAATATATATTTATTAAACTCATTTTTATTTCACAATTAAAATAAACCGGCGATGATTCTATTTCAGATAAGGAAAGTCTAAAATAATTATTTATTTATTTATACATAAAAAAAGTTATTTTATTACAAGTTCTATCTGCCCTTTTAATTTCCTTTTCTTTTTGCATAAACGAAGGATTAATTTCTACCTATTTTCTTTATACAAGATTCGTTAATAGTGATCGTTCAAAAAAACCATTAGTGGAGTAAATGTGAAAGGTAAGTTTTCTATTCAATAGTTAGATTAAAAAAAAAATATTACTAAGTTATTCTAAACAATTTAATTAAATGTTTATTATATTAAGTACTTATTAAAATAAGAATTGAATGACAGTGCTTTTGACCGTGTAAACAAATTGAATGATATCTTATCTACTATAAATTAAAATATCACTCACGGATATATAAAGTTTACAATTGAAAAAAAATAATTATAATGCATGTCACTATGGGTGTATTAGGTTGGAGGGAAAGGAAAATGGTATTTTTTTAAAAATATGTTTGGTTTAAATTTTTTAAAAAGAGAGAAGAGGGAAGTAAAATTCCTCCTAAAGTGATTTTTGTTGGGCTTATAACTAAACAATCATTTAAAACTTATCTTCTTCTCTTAAACCAAACACAACCATTAAAATCTCTTATCTCCCCTTCTTCAGTTGAGCCAAACATGTTTCTACTTCTCTTTATCTATTCTCAATTCCGCTGAACCAAACACGTCTTTTAGTAAAATATGACTTAATGTATATATAAGAAATTGCATTAATAATAATATTTACTCTCTCCATCTCACAATACTATTAAACTTTGATATTATTTTTTGTCAAATTTATTTTTGACATTATTTGTAATAATTCAATCAATATAGTCAAAAACAAACATCAAGCAATATTATAATTGAGTCAAAAAAGAGTAATCTTAATTCATCAATATTATAAATAAAAATAAATATTAATTTAATTTTTTTGTTTGAACATAAAATAATGAAAAACAATATTTGAAATGTAAATCCCCTTATAAAGGCACATTATTTTCTTACATGCATAAATGAATAATTAAAAAAAGTACAAAGTAATGAATAGGTTTCATAGTTGCGTAGGCCTAGCAAGTGTTTTAGGTGGCAGATCAGACTGTGGAAGAATGCTGAGTGCAGGAGATGGAAAATTAATAGGTAGAAAGGGATCTCTTGTTGTTGTTAAGGATGTGTTATCATTAATAAAAGTATTAATAGGTTGATTAAGCATAACAGGTACAATTTTATGAGTGATTTGTAGTAACGGTTCAACTTCATTAATGTTCTCAGGTGAAGAAAGCATTTCAAAATCAGAGTAATCTGAAACAAAATCATCATTATCATCATAATCATAATTAGGAGTTTTATTTATGTCAATACCAGTATTTAGAAGTTCTTGATTCCGAACAAGATCAGTTTGATCGGTGATGAACATTGCTTCGCCCTGCAAACCAATTGATTTTTCCAGCTCTAATAGTCAACAATAATCATCCGGGAACTAATTTTTCAATTACGCCGCTGAGTTTCGTCCCTACTTTCAAGAAATTCATTGGATTTTCAAATTCAACACGTTCATGTGTAAAACCTTCTTCGCCTACTCTCTTATCATCGACAACATGCTTTAAGTTATTACTATAATTTGAAGATGCCATTTTCTCGAATAAATTTCGACAAGTGTCGATATAAGTGAAATTTTGTAGAGGGATGAAACAAAATTTGTTGCAGATGATTCAATTCCTTGAAATGGTACCATTGAGTATTTTTGTTTCTTATAGCAGAAAAAAAAAGGAATACAAGGACAAAATGGGCATTTATTCTCACTAATGTTTTACAAATATAGAGAAAAACATACATTTAATATCCAATTGACTTTGAAAGTAGAAATTATAGAAATAATATATGAGTTTCACTATGAAGATGTTTTCAACGAGTATAGTCAACAAATTATATTTCATTGTAGAGATTAATTGTTTATATTGTCAATATAAAAAGTATTACATTGTCAATAAATTTAACTCATACATATTATTTTATAAATAATTATAATTAAGATTAAATATTTTCTTTAGTTTGATGGTTATAGTTAGTACAATGTCATTATTTTTATTGATAAATAAATTTTTGGATGAGAAGATTATGCCTAAATTCAATATAGGGAAGACTTTAGGCTAAGATAACACGAAAACCATTAGAGTTAATGTAACAATTTATATATTAGTAATACATATTTATCAAAGTCATTCTTAATTCACAGTTAACAAAAAAACGAAGTAATTAATTCAGATAAAAAATTCTAAATAATTTTTTTATTTTTCTTTTGACAAACAATAGTTTTTTATATTACAATTTTTTTATTTAGAAATAATTATGTTAGTATATAACATGGTTAAGTAAATTTAGTTCTAATAAAATTTTAAGGTTTTATTTTTAGTCTTTGTAAAAAGAATTAATCTCTACAAAATAATCTTGCAAGTAGTTTAAGATAATCTCTACAAAATTAATTTTTGCTACAAAATAATCAATTTAATTGTTCTTCAACTTTTAAATTTTTGAATGATTATTTTTAAACATATTAATAACATTATAAAACATTCGCTTACGAAAATTTAGATTTTGAAGTGACAGATAATATGAGACATTTATTGTATGGTTATTGATTGATCAAAGTTACAATTATATACTGAGATGATAAAATCTATGGTTCTTATTAATTGACAATGTACAAAGTGGTTTACACTGTTAATGTATAGTTTTTTTTTTCTCTTTTTTTTTTTATAATATTAAACAATTGGGTTCATAATTGATGAAGCTTACACCAAGTTGTTGGGGAAAAACGTATACTGAGAAATTAAATGAACACAACCAAACACAATAATACATTGTGGAAACTCAAAAATCTAATAAAAAAAAGTAATCATGATTGTTGTTTAACGATAACAAAAGAATAACACAACATAAATTTTTTTATATGTAATAGTTTTGGTTTTAGTTTAGTGGTGTATGTCCAATATAAGTCTAAAGAATTGACATTTTGATCCATTTTATTAATAGTGAGGATTTTTCTTTTAAATATTCTTGTAAGACTTTCATTGTCTAACTTTGATATGAAATAGAATTTTTCTCGAAGGAGAATGATATGTGATATATATCTTTTCTTTAATTTATTTGATTGTTTGAATCTTATAAATAGTTTTGATTTCTCATTGACTTATCTTCTCAGCATTGAAGAAGCATGAAAGCTACAACGAAGCATTAGGGTTGAATGATGAGCATCACGTTGAGCAATATATTAGTAAATATCTTTACAAAGTTAGTAAGTAACAATTTGTTCTCAAAGTTAATTAAAGAATATGCTTGAAATGATCAAACATATTTAAGAGAGGATTAAACTTGGAAACTCATCATATTGAAACCATAAACTATTGGAATCTATTTTGTAAAGGCAAAGCTTTACTAATGAGGAATAACATATACTTGACACAAAAGTTTCCCAACTCTATATTCATAAAGATGTGCTTGAATATATGTGTCATAAACTTGTCGACAATCATATGCATGACCCATCAATCAATGATTTACCACAAGAGACTACAATAACAAGCCTTTAAAGATTGGCAACGTAATAAATTAACTTAAGTTTAACAATATTTTTTCAGTTAACACGTAATAAATTAACATGTAATAAATTAACACGTAATAAATTAACTTAAGTTCAACAAAAATTATAATGCATGTCACTATGGATGTATTTGGTTGGAGGGATTTGGTGGGAAAGAAAAATGAATTTTTTAGAAAATATGTTTGGTTTAAATTTTTTAAAAGAGGAGGAGAGTGAAGCAAAATTCCTACTAAAGTGATTTTTGTTGGGCTTATAATTCTAAACAACCATTTAAAATTTATTTTCTTCTCTAAAACCAAACACAACCATTAAAATCTCTTATCTCCCCTTCCTTCATTTGAACCAAACATGTTTCTATTTCCCTTCACCTCTCCTCAGTTCTACGGAATCAAACACATCTTTTAGTAAAATATGATTCAATGTATGTATAAGAAATTGCATTAATAATAATTTTTACTCTCCCCATCTCACAACACTATTAAACTTTGATATTATTTTCGGTCAAAAATTTTTTTTTGGCTAATAATTCAATCAATACAGTCAAAACAAATATCAAGCAATATTATGATTGAGTCAAAAAAAAGAGTAATATTAATTCATAAATATTATAAATAAAAATAAATATTATTTTAATTTTTTTAACATAAAATAATGAAAAAAAATATTTGAAATGTAAATCCCCAGCACATTATTTTCTTACACGCATAAATGAATAATTAAAAAAAAGTACAAACTAATGAATAAGTTTCATAGTTGCATAGGCCTAAGAAGTGTTTTAGGTGGCAGATCAGAAGGTGGAAGAATGCTGAGTGCAGGAGATTGAAAATTGATAGGTAGAAAGGGATCTCTTGTTGTTGTTAAGAATGTGTTATGATTAATAAAAGTATTAATAGGTTGATTAAGCATAACAGGTACAATTTTATGAGTGATTTATAGTAACGGTTCAACTTCATTAATATTTTCATGCGAAGGAGGCATTTCAAAATCAGAGTAATCTGAAATAAAATCATCATCATCATAATTAGGAGTTTTATTTATATCAATAACAATAATTATGAGTTTTTGATTCCGAACAACACCAGTTTGATCGGTGATGAACATTGCTTCGCCCGGCAAACCAATTGATTTTACAACTCTAATAGTCAACAAGAATCCTCCGGGAACTGATTTTTCAATTATGCCATTGAATTTCGTCCCTACTTTCAAGAAATTTATTGGATATTTAAATTCAACATGTTCATGTGTAGAACCTTCTTCGCCGACTCTATTATCATCAACAACATGCTTTGAGTTACTACCAGAATTTGAAGATGCCATTTTCTCGAATAAATTTTGAGATGGATGAAGCAAAATTTGTTGCAGACGATTCAATTCTTTGAAACGGTATCGTTGAGTATTTTTGTTTCTTATAGAAGAAGAAAAAGAAGGAATACAAGGACAAAATGGGAAAACATGCATTTATTATTATTAATGTTTTATAAATATAGAGAAAAACATACATTTAATATCCGATTGACTTTGAAAGTAGAAATCATAGAAATAATATATCAATTTCAGGTGAAGATATTTTCGATTAGTGTAGTCAACAAATCACATTTCACTCTCTAGAGATTAATTATTTATACTCTCAATATAAAAAGTATTATATTGTCAATAAATGTTACTTATAAGTGTTATTTTAGAAATAAATTTTAATCATAGTTTTTTTTTTCTATTCTTTTTTAATAATATCAAACAATTGAGTCCATAATTGAAGAAGCTTACGCCAAGTTGTTGGGGAAAAACAAACACATAGAAATTAAATTAACACAATAATATACTGGAGAAACTCAAAAACATCCGATAAAAAAAACAATTATAATTGTTGTCTAATGACAACAAAAGAATAAAACAACATGAAATTTTTTACAACACATAAATGTCTCTAAAATGCTTCGTGACCCTTAGTACACTTACACTTTCCAAAACAAATACTTGAACAAAATATCTCAGAATACACTAACACAAGAGTATAAAAAAATGAAAAAAGTCCGATATAAATTAATATGTTTGTGGTCTCTTTCCTCCTTTACGATTCTAGGCAATATACTTTGACAATGGTATTTCACATACCAAGACATTACGTGGACCTACATGAAACTATAAGGAGGAAATCAAGGACAAGTTGAAATCGTGACTTTCGATTAATTTTTATTTTTATTATATATAATAGTTTAGGTTTTAGCTTATTGGCGTAAGTCCAATATAAGTGTAATTGACCTTTTGGTCCATTTTAAGAATAGCGAGGATTTTTCTTTTAAATATTCTTGTAAGACTTCCATTTTCTAACTTCGATATGAAATAGAATTTTTCTCGAATGAGAATGGTGAGTAAGTTATATCTTCTGTTTAATTTGTTTGATTGCTTGAATCTTATAAATAGTTTTCTTACCATTAAAGTGATTTCTCATTGATTTATCAATCGTTTAAGTTGTAGTCTACTTTTCATCTTCTCAACCAAATCAATGTTTGTTTGTTTACTTTCCATTTCTCACTCATTTCACATGGAATCAACTACTAGTATATCCATATCATTTGGTATTCAAAACTTGTCATTAAGTGATAAACTTTTAATTTATGTATATATATTTTGTGTTCTTGAAGTTCTATAAAAAATTGAAATTTAACTTTATTTTTTTGCATTTTGATCCAAAATTTTGTGCAATCTCAAATTGGATAAAAAAATTTGTGCAATCTCGAATTATTATTTGATTATAAGAATGAAATTTTAATCACCAAAAAATATGTAAGAGGAGTTGAGATGAAGATTAAGATGAAAGCAATATAACAATGTTGTTGGAAGTCTAAAGAAGCATGAGAGCTAGTGAGAGCTACAACGAGTCAAATATGTCAGGATTATAAAAGACTTTAATATTATATCTTCACATAAAATCTTAAGGCAATGAATATATAAACCACATCTTTTATATATCTAACATTTACTACATTCATAATCAATGCGAGACTTAATCAATCACACCAAAAACTACAAATTGTGATACTCAAGTAGTTTGGTTGCCAAAAATATTCAGGGAGCCCGAATATTGACAAGTTGATTACATGAAGATATTTTGTGAAAAAATGTCAACAATTGCTATGACTAAATCTAATTTTTTATGGTCGCAACAAATAAACCGAACATGTAAATACAAGATTTAGTCAAAATTAATGAAATTAGGGTTGAATGATGAGCATCACATTGAACAATATATTGGTAAATATATTTACGAAGTTAGTAAATACAAGATTTAGTCAAAATTAATGAAATTAGGGTTGAATAATAAACATCACATTGAACAATATATTGGTAGATATCTTTAAGAAGTTAGTAAGGATGGATTTGTTCTCAAAGTTAATTAAAGAACATGCTTGAAATGATCAAGCATATTTAAGTGAGGATTAAACTTGGAAACTCAAACCATAAACCATTGAAATCTATTTTGTAAAGGCAAAGCTTTACTAATGAGGAATTTTATATACTTCACACAAAGTTTCCCAACTCTATATTCATAAAGATGTGCTTGAATCTATGTGTCATAAACTTGTCGACAATCATATGCATGACCCATCAATCAATGATTTACCACAAGAGACTACAATAACAAGCCATTAAAGATTGGTACACGTAATAAATTAACTTAAGTTCAACAATATTTTAAACAGAAATCCAATCCATCACTTTTTTGTTGGGTACAAATTAAATCCATCACTTTTAAATAATAAAAAAAAAAACATCTATAATTGTTAACTGAGAAACTAAATCCAAATTTTATATAAACAACCAATGAACTAAATTATCATTTTTACTTCCACATAAACTTATAAAAAAAAAAAACTATATCAAACGGAATTTAGATCATCTCAATTCAAACACTCATCAACATCCTATTCATTTTTTATAATTTTATTTAATTATTTTTTAATTTTTTCAATTTGAATCGAAAGTCTTTATATTATAGATCATACATGTAAAATTTTGCACATATATAAAATTATTTGATATGTTCAAAAATTAACGTCTTATATGTATTTTTATTAAACACTGTTGGTCTTCATGAGCCTCAATAACATATCAAATGATTTTATATTTGCGTAAAACTTCACATGCATGATCTATACGATATAAAATTTTAATCTAACAAAAAAAATTTGAAAAATAAAATAAAATTAAAAGAAATAGTAATGATTTAGAAAGATTTAAATTGAGATGATACAAACATGTTTAACCATTATCATTTTATTTTCCTTTGCTACATTTCTTATTCTCCTGCCCTTTGTTCTTTTTCATGGAAGGCAAGGCACTATGTTATTTTAATTTTTTGTTTTCATCTTCTATTATGAGATGGGGTTATGCGAAATTTTTATTGGGGTTTATATCTATTTTGCATGAGTAAATGGCCTAAGAAACTACTTTTAAGTTGTTTGTACAGTTTCTCCTCCTTGATCTTGGAGGGTAAGGTAATTTTAGAGAATTTGTAGGACCTTGTGCTAATCCCCTAAATAATAGTAAGTCTTAAATATGATTTCGAGAAGGATTTTGTAATTTAATCGATCCATTCATCTTCAAATCTATTCTTATTTTCTGTTTTAAATAAGATTTTACTCCTGTAAATATATATTTTTTTATATTTTAGTCATCCATAAGGTTTTTTTTTTTTTAGTCGTGGAAAATATACACTTCTCACTTTTAATAATTGATATTTTATATTTAGTTCTTGCAAATATATTACATTTTTTTTTGTTTCAATAAATATTGGTTTTAGTCTTTATTTAAAGAGACTAAAATAAAATATTTTACGTATTACAAAACTCAATTTTTATATGAATAAATTTTGAAATGACTAAAAATAAAATATTAATAACTCAAAAATGTATCTTTGTAAGAACTAAACACCAAAAAAAAAAATATTAGCAGAGATTAAAAAATATATTTAAACCTATATTTTAATTACAAAAGTACAAAGCAAGTAAAATGATTATGCTTGAAGATGGAAACTTTCTTAGTAGAAAGGGGTCTCTACATATTTCATTATAACCTCTTGAGGTAGGAGTTGGAGTTGTGTTATAATCTTTAGCTATATGTTTTCCTTTATCAAGATAAATATTAGCTTGATTAAATGGCTCCCCTATTAATATGGTTTAAGCACAACATGCACAGTGTCTTTTAGTAATGGATCAGCCACATTAATATTTTCAGGTGAATATGGCATTTCAAAATTTTAGTAATTTAAAAGTAACTCATCTTCATCCACTTCAAGTTCAGAAGAAATTTTATTTATGTCAATACTAGTACATGCATTCATTATTATTATTTTCCAAATAACAAATAAAAACATACATTTTCAAATGAAACTGGACAACATTTTTCTCCATTACATATAGTCAAAAAATGTTGTCTTTATGTAATTGCTACATTTGAAAACCGTTCCATCTGCTTCACTCTTAGGCAACATTTTTAAACTATTGGCAACTACGGTAATATTTAAAAAACGTTGTTTCTGGTGCGTTAAGATAAATGTCTCTTATTCCTATAGTATATGGAATATTTATGAATAGTGTATTCAAAGTGTAAGAAAATATTGCCTTAGACAATACACTTCTTTCTGCCCTTTTAATTTCCTTTTCTTTTTGCATAAATGAATGATTAATTTCTACCTATTTTCTTTATACAAGATTCGTTAATAGTGTAAATGTGAAAGGTAAGTTTTTATTCAATAGTGACAATGCTTTTGACCGTGTAATCAAATTGAATGATCTTATCTACTATAAATAAAAATATGACTCATGATATATAAAGGGTACAATTGAAAAGAATAATATATATATATATATATATATATATAATGCATGTAACTATAGATGTATTTGGTTGGAGGGATTTGGTGGGGAAGAAAAATGATATTTAAAAAAAAAATGTTTGGTTTAAATTTTTTAAAAGAAGAGGAGAGGGAAGCAAAATTTTTGCAAAAGTGATTTTTGTTGGGCTTATAACTCTAAACAACCGTTTAAAATGTATCTTCTTCTCTTAAACCAAACACAACCATTAAAATCTCTTATCTCCCCTTCTTCAGTTGAGCCAAACATGTTTCTACTTCTCTTTATCTATTCTCAATTCCGCTGAACCAAACACGTCTTTTAGTAAAATATGACTTAATGTATATATAAGAAATTGCATTAATAATAATATTTACTCTCTCCATCTCACAATACTATTAAACTTTGATATTATTTTTTGTCAAATTTATTTTTGACATTATTTGTAATAATTCAATCAATATAGTCAAAAACAAACATCAAGCAATATTATAATTGAGTCAAAAAAGAGTAATCTTAATTCATCAATATTATAAATAAAAATAAATATTAATTTAATTTTTTTGTTTGAACATAAAATAATGAAAAACAATATTTGAAATGTAAATCCCCTTACAAAGGCACATTATTTTCTTACATGCATAAATGAATAATTAAAAAAAGTACAGAGTAATGAATAGGTTTCATAGTTGCATAGGCCTAGCAAGTGTTTTAGGTGGCAGATCAGACGGTGGAAGAATGCTGAGTGCAGGAGATGGAAAATTGATAGGTAGAAAGGGATCTCTTGTTGTTGTTAAGGATGTGTTATCATTAATAAAAGTATTAATAGGTTGATTAAGCATAACAGGTACAATTTTATTTGTGATTTGTAGTAACGGTTCAACTTCATCATTATTCTCAGGTGAAGGAGGCATTTCAAAATCAGAGTAATCTGAAAGAAAATCATCATTATCATAATCATAATCATAATTAGGAGTTTTATTTATATCAATACCAGTATTTAGGAGTTCTTGATTCCGAACAAGATAAGTTTGATCGGTGATAAACATTGCTTCGCCCTGCAAACCAATTGATTTTCCAGCTCTGATAGTCAGCAAGAATCCTCCAGGAATTGATTTTTCAATTACGCCGCTGAATTTCATCCCTACTTTCAAGAAATTCATTGGATTTTCAAATTCAATATGTTCATGTGTAGAACCTTCTTCGCCTACTCTATTATCATCAACAACATGTTTTGAGTTACTACTATAATTTGAAGATGCCATTTTCTCGAATAAATTTCGACAAGTGTGGAGATAAGTGAAATTTTGAGAGGAATGAAGCAAAATTTGTTGCAGATGATTCAATTGCTTGAAACTGTACCATTGAGTATTTTTGTTTCTTATAGCAAAAAAAGGAATACAATGACAAAATAAGCATTTATTATCATTAATGTTTTACAAATATAGAGAAAAACCTACATTTAATATCCAATTGACTTTGAAAGTAGAAATTATAGAAATAATATATGAGTTTCACTATGAAGATGTTTTCGACGAGTATAGTCAATAAATTATATTTCATTGTAGAGATTAATTGTTTATATTGTCAATATAAAAAGTATTATATTATCAATAAATTTAACTCATACGTATTATTTTATAAATAATTATAATTAAAATTAAATATTTTTTTTAGTTTGATGGTTATAGTTAGTACAATGTCATTATTTTTATTGATAAATAAATTTTTGGATGAGAAGATTATGCCTAAATTTAATATAGGGAAGACTTTAGGCTAAGATAACACGAAAACCATTAGAGTTAATGTAACAATTTATATATTAGTAATACATATTTATCAAAGTCATTCTTAATTCACAGTTAACAAAAAACGAAGTAACTAATTCAGATAAAAAATTCTAAATAATTTTTTTATTTTTCTTTTGACAAACAAAAGTTAGTTTTTTATATTACAATTTTTTTATTTAGAAATAATTATGTTAGTATATAATATGGTTAAGTAAATTTAGTTCCAATAAAATTTAAGATTTTATTTTTAGTCTTTGTAAAAAAATTAATCTCTACAAAATAATCTTGCAAGTAGTTCAAGATAATCTCTACAAACTTAATTTTTGCTACAAAATAATCAATTTAACTGTTCTTCAGCTTTTAAATTTTTGAATGATTATTTTTAAACATGTTTAGAATATTATAAAACCTTCACCTACAAAAATTTAGATTTTTTCAATCCGAAATAAATTATACATGAATTTTCTAAACATTATAAAATCAAGATAAAATTAACGAAAATATGAATCTAGAAACTAAATTTTGTACTTATTTTTTTGAAAAAATTTATTATAATATCGTAAACATAGTTAAAAAAATCATTCAAAAATATATTTTGATATCGGAATAGGAACTAAAATTGTTTACATAAGTAAAAAAAATGTTTTTTTTACAATCGACAAAGATCAATAATTTATTTTTGGTAAACAAAATATCAATAACTTTTACTTAATACTACTAATAAACTTTTATATTTTTTTGGGTCAAAACAATAACTTTGGTATTATTCATAATAATCTCAATCAGTAAGTCAAAACATAAAGCAACATTAATTCGGTCAAGAAAGAGTAATATTATTATCATATCCTGTAATTTATATAATAATGAAATACTGTTAATTAAGTTGATGTTTATATTTTATATAAAAAATGTGAATGCATATTTATTTTAACATAATTATTCTATAAACTAATATTATAATAAAATATTTTTACGGTTAATACATTTATACCTATCTATCTATAGTTGTCAATTAAACTTCAAAGTGTTGAACTCCTCTTAATAAACCCCACCTCAATTCCCTTAGTTATGATGTGCCCCTATTAAAATAATTTTTGTAGGTCTCAATTCATTATTTTATTATTTTTATGGACTTAAATTAGAGGCTGGTGGAGTCATTGTTATGTAAATTGAGATTTTTTTTCCAAAAACTTCAAAAAATTTGGAGGAAAAAATTGAATTTTTTATTTGAAATCAAATTTATTTTTTTTGTAAAAGTGGGTCTATAGGTCCACATAACTTTTTAGTTTTGGGGCCTTCTTTTAGTTGAGTATTTTTAATTATAGAATTTTAGATGTTTATTCTCTTATCCTCAATGTTCTTAAATATAAAAAATATACGTTCGGATTAATTAATTTGAATGTTAAAATATAGCTCTGAATTAGTTAATTGAAACAAAATTTGAGAGTTTTTTAGAATACTTCGAAGATGAGAAAAAAAAAAGTTTTTAGAATTTTTTTTGTCCCTCCAAAATATGACTTAGATCAATAAATAGTAGACTTATAAAATTGACACTTTAATCATCCCACATAACATGATTAAAAAATAGACAACTTCCATTAAAGACAAGTATAAAATTAATTTACACTAATATTAAATTCATATAAAAAAGTCACGTGATTTTTTTAATTTTAATGTTAGTATTACACTTATATTTTTTGCGTTGGTTAGCGATGCACACATTTTTGTTTTAATAATAAACCACTCTTTATTATTTTAAATAAGGAATAAGATTGTAAATTTCCTTTAATATTTTTTAAACAAAATACGGCAACATGCTTACAATACCGCAACATATTTACAAATATCACAATACAACAATTTAGCACAATATAACAATATGCTTACAAATATGACAAAATTTGAGTGTCTGAAATACACTTGCTTCTAGATCTGTAACATTGATGACACCAAAATCATTGATTGAAATCTGTGATGAATTAAAGATACTTTGTTGATCTAAACCAAACGAACATCGCACCAAGATAAATATAACACAAAAGAACACCGCACTTAGATGAAGACAAAATCACATGAAAAAACGTAAGAAAAAATAAATTTATGTGAAATCCACTTTTTTAAATAAAATAAAAATGACTTAAACGAGTGATTTCAAATCAAAAAATAATCTTAAATCATTTATCTTTAATAGACGAAATAGAAGAGACCTAGAGTTATATTTTGAAAAGCACCTCTATTCATATGATTTTTCAACAAAGACAAATATTTCTAGTTAAGTAATCAACAAAGAAAAATATTTCTAGGTAAATAATCATTTGTGTCACTTTAACTTTCTTAGTGATTACCTTGAGCCCATTTGTTGTCTTTGCATGTGTGGTTAAAAAATATAATTATCATTAATGACAAATTATTATCATTCATCTATTGAATAAAACTTGTTATTAATGACAAACTGTTCCTATTCAACATATGTATTTTCTTTTGGTTATCTCATTTGAAATGACTATTATAAAAAATATTATTTAATATATATTTTTTAATACATTATTTTTTTTAAGTTAAAATTCACGTGAACACTACAAAACATAAATGAAACCTACCTAATTTAGTGTTACATAAATATTGCTATTACTTTTCATAAAAATAAATGTATCTTCAACAATTTGCGTGTTATTTCGTTTGAAATGACCATTAACCGAAGTCATATTTCAAGAATTGCATGAAAGAAGATTCCGAAAATCTAACTAATATAGAATGTAAAGAACCATATACTCTATATTGCAATGAGTGATCTACTATTTAACAATTTCACATGAAAAATGTATAGATATAAGATAAAAAAAGAATAATAATTATGTTTTTAGCACTAATTAAAACCGATTAACATAAGTATTAATTAGATATAGAAGGTACATAGTATATGACATGTTTGTGGGTTGAGCGAGTGAAGTGGCGATTTTGTCTCTCTGCCATGACAACGTAACCATGCATCATGCATGGCCCACATTCTTCTTTCTCTTCTTATCCATAATATCAGGTGGAGTATCTTCTCAATCATTCTCTCTTCTTTTTCATTTTGTAATTGTGATAGCATTTCATCGCTTGCAAAAATCAATCACAATTTGGGTTTAGCTTTAATTATTGTTTTTTTTTTTATAAAAAAATTATAATTTTACTTGTGATGTCAATAGCAAGTTCTCATTTTGATGTGTTTGTTTGAATATTTTATATCTCTTAATAGCCCTGGCTGAAGGTTATGATTCTGGACCAGCTTTGTAGAATCTTGTGAAGGTTTTGAAATTAGGGTTGTTGGTGAAATAAATAGAAAAAGGGTAAGTTGGATTGGTAAAGGGATAGAGTGAGTTGAAATGAGTGTAGTAGGGTTTGACATTGGAAATGAGAATTGTGTTATTGCTGTAGTGAAGCAAGGTGGGGTTGATGTTTTGTTGAATGATGAATCGAACCGCGAAACCCCCACGGTTGTTTGCTTTGGCGAGAAGCAGCGGTTTTTAGGGTCTGCTGGTGCTGCTTCTGCTATGATGCATCCCAAATCGACGGTATCTCAAGTCAAGAGACTAATAGGAAGGAAATTTGCAGACCCTGATGTTCAAAATGACCTGAAAATGCTCCCCTTCGAAACTTCTCAAGGTTCAGATGGTGGCATTTTGATTCACTTGAAATATTTAAAGGAGACTCATAAGTTTATGCCGGTTCAAATATTAGCGATGCTCTTTGCTCACTTGAAGACTATTGCTGAAAACGATTTGGGGACCGCTGTTTCAGATTGTGTTATTGGAGTTCCATCGTACTTTACTGACTTGCAGAGACGGGCGTATCTCGATGCTGCAACAATTGTTGGGTTGAAGCCTTTGAGGTTGTTTCATGATTGCACTGCAACTGGTCTTGGTTATGGTGTTTACAAAACAGATTTTGCCCATGGAGGTCCTATTTATGTTGTGTTTATCGACATAGGTCAATGTGATACTCAGGTTTCTGTTGCAGCATTTCAGGCTGGGAAAATGAAGATCCTTTCACATGCTTTTGACAGGAACTTAGGGGGTAGAGATTTTGACGAGGTTCTATTTATACATTTTGCAGCAAAATTTAAGGAACAGTATAAAATTGATGTATATTCAAATGCAAGAGCGTCTAATAGGCTGCGTGCAGCTTGTGAGAAGTTGAAGAAAGTTTTGAGTGCGAATTTAGAGGCACCTCTTAACATTGAGTGTTTGATGGATGAAAAAGATGTTAGTGGATTTATCAAGAGGGAAGAATTTGAGAATCTTGCAGCAGGATTATTGGAAAGAATCTGTATTCCTTGCAACAAAGCATTGGCTGACGCGGGCTTGACTGTCGATAAGATGTATTCTGTTGAGTTAATTGGTTCAGGTTCAAGAATTCCAGCCATAGCTAGATTATTAACTTCTGTATTTAAGAGAGAACTCAGCCGAACGCTGAATGCAAGTGAGTGCGTAGCTCGTGGTTGTGCTCTGCAGTGTGCAATGCTGAGTCCTGTTTTCCGCGTCAAAGAATATGAGGTTTGAATGTTGAAACAAAACACTAATTCTTATTCTATCTATAATCCATACGATATATATTACATATTAGATTTTCGAGTTTTTCAATTCTAGAAATGCAATACTTGCTAAATGACCCCAGTTTGTTAACTAGGTTTATTTTCTATGTTAAGATTGTTTATTTCTCTTTTTTCTATGCAAATTGGATTATAGCTAACTTTAATTTCTCATAGATATTATACATCTTTTTTGTAGTATTTTTTGTTGGCTTGTATTATTCTCCATAAAACTGATGTAATTTCTCTTATTTCAGGTCCAGGATTCTATTCCTTTTTCGATTGGACTTTCCTCGGACGAAGGTCCTATTTGTTTAAAATCGAATGGTGTATTTTTCCCAAAAGGCCAACCGATTCCAAGTTATAAAACTCTTACGTTTCACGGCAGTAATTTGCTCCGTTTTGAAGCATTCTATGTTAATCCAGATGAAGTACCAATGGGGACATCTCCTAAAATTAGTGGCTTCACGGTAAGTTTTCTGTAGAACTTGTGAAGTATTCTGCATGTCTACACACTGTCATAGTGTCATATATGGTTATGCATTTGCATTTGTTTGCCACTTCTATTCAGATTGGTCCTTTGAATGGATCCCATGGAAGTAAGATGGGAGTTGAAGTTAGAATTCAACTAAATTTGCATGGCATTGTCAATATTGAATCATCTACAGTAAGTAAGATGCCTAATTTTAATCTCTTGATAATACATTATCAGTTTTCCGAGAGATCTAGCTATGTACATGAACCTTTATTTGTCTTCAGTTGATCGAGGACCATGCGGAAGATTCGGTTGCAACATGTGATTGTCATTCAAATTCTGAAGCAATGGACGTTGAACCCATTTCTGAGACAGATCAAAATACCAATGAACATAGTAAAAATAAGAAGTGTGGGTTTCCACATCGTTCTGTAAGTACTCTGTTTTCTATGACTCTACCAGATGAACACCTTTTTCAATGGAATATCTCACATGTTAGAGATTTTTTACAAATCATCCTTTAAACACGCAAAGTTGTATAGCTCAAAATCATATAGCTAAATTTTACAAAAAATCGTATTCTCAAACTATCACAGTTGTTTACTAATATCTGCAATAGTCGTATATGTATATTTTTATCTTGTGGAGATTGTTTTGATTGCAGATATGATTCATGTTGGTGATTTCAGTAAATAAAGTGTTGCTATCATGCCTTTTTACAGTCTGATGGTAGAAGAAAAGATAAAGCCAACAAAAGACTTCATGTGCCAGTGAGTGAGAACATCTACGGTGGAATGACACAGGCTGAAATCATAGAGGCTCAAGAACAAGAATGCCAATTAACACAGCAGGATAGAACAATGGAGTTAACCAAAGACAAGAGGAACTCTTTGGAGTCTTTTGTCTATGACATGAGGAATAAGGTATAGGTTCAATATCTTAATGAGATGTAGACATGGTTTTTGTGATTCTGATACTTAATTTATGCAGTCACATTTCTTCTACTACAATAGACATTGTTATGCTTTGTATTGAATTCGCATAAGAAATGAAAGTAAAATCTTTATCCTTGTATATATTTTATGCCAATTATTTAATGCATGGCTTTATGGATGTATATTCTATCTTTCTTGATGGACTGCCATTTAATGATTTGTGCATTTGTGAATAGCTTTTCAACGAATACCGTAATTTTGCAAGTGAACAAGAGAGGGATGGCATATCAAGGAGCCTTCATGAGACCGAGGAATGGTTGTATGATGAAGGCGATGATGAAACAGTACATGCTTATGCTGCAAAACTGGAAGATCTAAAACAGGTCATTTTTCCTTCTCAAATTTGCATGTTTCTTGTGTTACACTTCTTGTTTACATTCTCCACTTTCTATAGCTGGTGGATCCAATCGAGAATCGATGCAAAGATGAAGAAGCAAGAGCGCAAGATACCAGAGATTTGTTAGGCTGCATTGTCGAGCATCGCATGTCTACGGATTCTCTTCCACCCCAAAATAAAGAACTGGTACAATAACAAATAGGTGTCAATAAATATTATTTTGGAAAGCAACTCTTAATATCAGCTTTCAAGTGACAAAATTTCATGTTATAGATTACCAATGAATGCAATAAAGCAGAACAGTGGCTAAGAGAGAAGATGCAACAGCAAGATGCTTTGCCTAAGAGCTCTGATCCAGTGTTTTGGTCAAGTGATATCAATAGCAAGACACAAGATTTAAACTTGTATGATTTGACCCTTTTGTTTTTTCTTTTTCAGAAGTGCATAATTATAGTGTGTTGTAATCAATTTAGCACAAGCACTTTAGATTGAAACCGTGTCCCAATTTCTGACATGTGTTGGTATGACATGCCCGACACCAACATGACACTAACACTTGCGATTACATACAATCACTTCTATTTTTGCAAATCATTATCGGCGTCTACGAGCAAGTATTGGTGTTAGGTTTGGTGTCTGTGTATGTAATTGTGCTTCATAGGTTGTGATGATTCACTTGGGTACGAATCATACACCTGCTGATGTGACACATCGTTCATCTACTGTGACACATTGTTCATCTATTCTAATTATCCCTTCAGTCATTATATTCATTGATTTTATCTCTAAAGACTAACGAATGTTTTATTTTGATGGGTTTAGAGTATGCCAACAGATATTGAAAGACCAAGGGGAAGACAAGCAGAATACTTCTAAGTATCAATGAAGACAATGATGTTGATGATACCCTGTGAATTGAAGAACTAAATTTTCATTAGCTGTTAGCTTCAGCCAAATGTATTTTTTTTTTCCTTTTAACACTTTTACCCTGTTTTAGGATTTGAGAAAGATAAATCTAAATATTTGGGAATCATTTTTTTTTATATTATTTTAAATTTACACTCTCCCCTCAGGAAAGATCTTTATCTCCTTTAATTTTAAAACTAAACGTATTTTGTATATATCTATTATTCTATGATTAGTATTTTCGAAGATGAAATGAAAACACACATGGTTTTGAAATTTCATTTAAAATCTTTGTTTCAGTTCCTAAAATACTTTAGACATTTGGTGGAATTTCATATGGATTCTACTCGCTCATGAATATAATGCCCAAAAATTAAGTGTTTTCAACATGGAAAATGCTAACAATCACAAGGTTTAACTCACGATTACTGCCTAGCAAAACAACCACACAAGTATACAAGACTTGTATGAAAATGTGACATGCGCACAATTCGTGAAATTTGTGAGTAAACTATTTGTACCATATAGCATAGCTATTTCAACAATAAAAACAGATTTTTGAGTGAAAAAACTAAAAGGGGTCAAGAGGCAAACATCGCATAAACTATTCTCATAAACAATCTTTAACAACTTCGTAAAATTCACTAAAAATAACTTGTCCATATCTCATAAATAACTTTTATAAACTCTTCTAAACATTATTTATGCAAATACAATGTGATAAAACAAAAGCCATATAAATGCACATTGATTCTTTCAAGTACTACTTTAAGAGTTCCAGTTCCTCCTATAGTCAATTTGAGATAGAAAGAAGGGCCTTCTCAATGTCTTTATTAACTTAAACCTTTTTATCCTTTTTGTATGATTATCTCTCATTTACAAAAGCCTGAATAAGAAAATGATGCAGAATTAGCAACGAAATACAGGAGTGCCGTGCCTTTTCAAATTGGGATAAAAGCACTAAGTGAACCAAGTGGTGAATCCAAGCTCGGTGGGTGCATAAATAAGGTGAATCAATATTTCAAGCTACAGTTTCATGGTAGAAAGACCTTGGATCTAGGTGCACTTTACAGAACCACCTAGATAAGCTCATGACAGTGTCTACTTGTGAAGATTGTTTTGGTTTGAAACATCACTAAGCAACAAAAGCCCCAGATCATGTGACCCTACATGCTAGATTGGCAATTCCTTGCCCCAATCCAAACACAACTTCAGAAGTTTATGGCAATTGAACACAATCGAACCTATCGGGTAATACTAGCCATAAGATCGACAAGTAATTTACAGGATGCTGTCCAAAAGTAATTTTACGTGGACCTGGCAGGGAACAATGTGTTGCATCAGATGTTTAGTTTCCCTTTTTGGCACTTGTTTTCTTTTTTGATTTCTTGAATCCTGTTCCACTCTCCTGTAAGGTTCAAAAGAGTTCAGGGCCATATTCTATCCAAAAAGACAATAAAACATCAAAATAATTTGCAAGCAAATGTACCTTCCGATAATGTCTATAAGCATTTCGGCCAGTTAACTCCTGCCCACTTTTGGTGACATAAACCTACAATGTGAAGATAAAGATTCAGGTTCTGATCAATTGATACAAAATGCCCAAATGTGTTTTTTCCAACAGAAGGTTCAAGACAATCATATGGAGAATTGTAAGAATGACTATAAGGTGAGTGAATGCCGGCAGCAATATGCAATATTGGTATTCTATGTTCATTTCTAGAAGATAAAAAAAATTCAGGGAATGAATTGCCATTTGCTGGATCAATTAAAAACCACCAACTTCGCATTTTGGTTATGAGACAGTTCACTTCAAAAACAAAAACACGTCCAGGCATACAAAAAACAGCTTTAAATCCTTCATTTCTACCATGGGATGTAAAACACTGATATTTTCTGCGTTTAAGTTGTTGTAATGTCTAGAATAATAAGGAATGCAATGACACAGTGTAATAATGTAAGAGTATGACAGATGTTTGTATTATGGCTAATATCAGATATAGTACTTCAACTATTCATCTTGATGGCATGTGATGATCATTTTTTACATAAAAAATTAAGTATCAAGAACCACATTAGAAAATATTTCCTTAAAAGAAAAAAATTGGCACTACATAATGGTGTGATAATTTAAACTCCGTCTGTAAAACACTTAAATAATATACTACTGCCGTGGTTTTTGTAGTTGTTTTAAACAATATAAAACACCAGTCTGCAACATTTTATGACCAGCATCTAGCAATAAGTATAAATAAATCCAACCAGCTAATAACATTAAACATCCTTCAGAAATTTTGACATACCTTTCTTCCATCCGATCCTGTATACCAATGACCAGCAGATTGACTACTTGCTTGTACACGCCTTTTGCCTGCATCTCTAGGCATACCGGTGCAGCTCTTTGGTTCCAACCAATTTCCAGAAACATTTGAAGGGTTTAATTTGCTTTGTCCATTTTTACTTTTTGACACACTGCTCTTAGTACTGCTTCTCTTTGTTGCTTTTTTTCTACTAGATGTTCCACTGCTGAAAGGAGAAACGATTTTGGGATCCACCCAACCCTCAGAAGCATTAAAGATTTCCTCAACATTCAAATTTTTTGCTTTGCTTCTTCTGCCTGATGAGCCACTAGCGCGTCCTTTTCGAACTACCGGCGTTTTAGAAACTCCCCCATTGTCAAATTGTCCCCTGAAATCAAAACTTAAGTTGATGAGAGTTCCTCTTTAACAATTATCAAAAGATAAAAATGGTTAAGGAAAGAATATAGGTTACAGGTAATCGATATGTGAAACGTTTTGTTGCTGATTCAATCTGTTGACACCTAATGGAGTAAAATTACACAGGCGACTGCGAACCAACTGCTGAATTCTTGGATCCTCATGGAAAAAATAACGATGAGCAGGAGGAAGAGGACCCACCGCTTCCCATACTTGTTCATCCTTTTGGCATCCAGAATTAAACCCACCATATGTTGCCTTGTGATTTTCAGATATATCAATCCTTGATTTCGGCACTTCCACGTTCTTGGACGAACGAAAGTATTCTTCAAATACCTCATTGAAGACAGGTGTAGGAACAGAAGAATTCTTCACCGGAGAAAGATCTTTCCATAAATCCTGATTCTGGTTCACATCAAATTGTGTCTTCCTATCTTGTTCCAATGAAATCAAAGGTGTGCTTCGATTACACACTGGCCCCAATGATGAGGAAGGGCCAACTTTATTTTCCCAACTAACATCCTCACAAACCAGATCATCATCGTCGTCATCATCAGAATCAAGCAATTTAAACCTTCGAAGAGGACTAGCCGCTAACTTACGAAACACGAACCCTCTCTGGCCTGTCTCCAACCCAACAGAAGCCGGAATAACCGATTCCTGCTTTCTTTTTTTCTCCTTAGAGTTTATAAACGAATGAGGAGTTAAAACTCCAACACCTTTCAATGAAACTTTTGAGCTGCTACATACAGAATGATTCCGAACCGAGGAATGTGCAAATACTAAAATCACAGAATAAAGACACTTCAGAATCAATCTATTACATATAATTCTTGAGCAATAAAAGATAATTTTTTTATAAAAGAAAAATAGTTGACACTAAGCATAACCTAATTCAGCATCCAAATAAAATGTAATGCATTTCAAATAATGAAATAATTAGATAATAATGTGTTTGTAATATATCTCTATCAGTTCTAATTCTACTACAAGCTAACAAAATATTATTTTTTTTTTGTAAATTTGGGAATTTCGATGATAAATAAGATAAGAATAAATAATTTGACCTTGAACGGGATCCTCCTGCGAAGAGAATTCCTCAATGTCGTCGTCATCGACGTCGATGCATGAAGGCGGATCGGTTTGGGAGGAGGAAGGGGGACCACGACGGAGGCGTTTGAGGATACGGAGTGGGGGATTGGGTAGGGTTCCGGGATCGGAGTCGGAGTCGGGGACTTGTGGGACCGGATCGTGGTTGGGGGAGGTAGAAGGAGATGGTGGAGGTGTGTCGTCGAAATCGAGTCCAAGAGAAAACGAGGGAGCTTCAATTTCTGCCATGGAAATTGAAATCCACGGAATGATAATGAAAATGTGAAGAGGGGGTTTAATTTTATTTTTAATTTTAATTTTGATTTGATTTGATTTGATTTGATGATTAGGTTATTAGGTTGTGTATAGTGTATAGTTTATAGTATGTATTTAAATTTGGTGCAAAGTGGAGGGAATTAAAATTGCAGTGATTTTGGCGGGTGTTTTTACAGTGATGAGGATTGGAGAAGCTATTGCTGATAAGTGATAGTGATGATTCTATGAATCATTCATCACTTTGCCTCTATGTTTCTTCATCCGACACAGTTTTTTTGGTGTAGGGTATTATGGCATTTCATCTACTTTGATTATTTTCATAAAAATTTATACAGACAATTTTTAAAAAATAGTTATTTAAAAAAGTAAAGCATCGTAAATTTATAAAGAAAATATTTTAAATAAAAGGTAAATTTAAAAAAAATAAATAAAAAGTTGTTATACTAGAACTGGATAATCTTTTATATGTAGACATAAATTTTTTTTAGTTATTTAATTAAATATAGATGAATAAAATTGTAAATAAAAATTTAAATAAATAGTAAAAATTGAAAGAAAAAAGTCACATCAAAATTATGTATTCCCTTTGTATAGATTTTCCTTTACTATATATTTGTTACAACTTTTAAGTAAATGAATAGTATTTTGAGTAATTTTTATAAAAAAAACATAAAATAATTTTTATTTTTTTATAAAAATTTCAAAATTATTGAAATGAATTTTTTTTTAACTTTATAACAAATGAATGTATAGTCAAATATACAAAAAACAAAAAAATTCTCTTTAAAACTAAAAACTTAGGATCGACCTAAGTCTGAAAAAAAGTCTTCTCTAATTAAATTTAATTACGTTTTAAAACAGTTGATGCTAAAATGCATTATAAAAAACATGTACTTACCATCAATTCGACCTTATTTAGAAATATTTTACCGAATTAATTTTTATAAAAGATAAATATTATATCTGACAATCAAAACTTTGGTAAACTAGCAAAATTTAACACAAATATAATACCATATAAAATATATTGGACCATATTATACTTTTCCTAAAATGTCAAGTACTATATTTATCTTTTATTTTTTGTCTCAAATTTTGTGTTCCAAAAACATTACTCATAACAAATTTTATAAAAATACAATAAATAACAAAGAAGTCGATGACTGTATTTAAAGTTAAGAAAGAAAATATTTATAAAGCCGCATCAAAAAGAAATTTTACATTAGAGATTCCCCAAGTGCTTGGAATATTAAATAAAAAAAAATCATTTCATTGAACTTATTGGGATAATACTAGTGTGAAACTTAGTTCAGAATGAATTAATGTAATTTATTCAGTTACTTTGTAAACATTAATTTCATAATATCATCCATGTATACTTTAGATCATTGAATCTTTTCGGGTCATTGATAGTTTAGTTTATATTTGTTTTTAAAGTAATGTAATATTCATTGATTTATAAATCATATCTATGATAGTGTTTTTTCAATCCAATTAATATTTTCTCAATCATACATAGTATTTAAGGAAAGTCCTTTTAATTCTAATTGAGGTTACCCATACTCGGGCTTCCTTTAAGCTCCTTTTGCATTTCCTCTGTCTAAACAAATACCCTATAGCCAGAACTTCAATCCACAATTACATTAAGGAAAAGTAAGGCAAAAATGCTAATCTCAATTTCATTAGATATTTAGACAACAGTTATTATCAAAATTAACATAAAGAGGACTAGGTCCCAGCATTCAAATATAAAGTTATCTTTTTCCATGCCAGGACCACATTACCCTTGTAAATCTTCTACAATACAATCTACAACAAAATCCTAAGCAAGATCAGCAATGACAGAAAATCAAAATCTAGAAAACTATCATCTATATTTTATGAGTCTGTTTTTCCTTGACATTTGCCCTCTGACAATAATTGATACAACACAAGTCACATGCTTCTCATAATTTTTCTCAAGACCCTATTGCAATGAAGTATGGCCAGTTACAACATATTACAAAGCAAATCATTTCCCAACACAATCCACTGTTACAGTTATGATAGCACAAGGGAAGGAAAAGAGTATCTGCTCATAAGGGGGTGTGCATATATTCATGGCCTCTCATATCTTCTGAGCAGTTTTTACATAAACAGCACATTAGTATCTTCTTCACAATCTAAAATGAACCACTTCCCTTAAGTGATTCCAGGAGGACAATCCATGCAATGCCTATGCTCACATCTAAATCTTCTGTTTAAGAACATGGCGCAACTGAATCTTTTGGCTCTCCATTCTAGCCTCCAAAAGTTTAGCTTTCAAGCTATGCTTCTGTGCACCGCGAGGAATGCATCCTGTCATACCTCGTTGTGAATGTGGACTTCCAGACTCAGAAGGACTAAACTGGTATTCAAGGTCTTGAGGACTCAGTCCCCCTTTACCTGATCCACAGTCCGGAGACGCGTTGGATAATCTTCCATTTGAAAGCTTCCCATTCATTCCCTCCACAGAGATTATATTGTAATTATCCCCATTGTTTGGGTATGACCTCCAAAGTCTTGTAATGGATGATACCTTTTTTGATTGCTTAGTTGGTATAGAACATACTTCACCAATTTCAGTTATTGGTGTCTCTTCATCAGCATTTTCTTCCCATTCAAGTACACTCCTCCGCGAAACACTACTCTCTCGATGGTTCTTGTTCAAAGATTGGACACTCTCTTCTGGAGAATAACTTGAGCCTTGATCATCAACATGGCTCACAGTTTCCCACACGCTTTCATCACCCTCTATATCACCATTATCATCTATCAATACATCAGAACGCCTTGGAATGCCATCTTTACGTATTCCATTTGCTTCAGGACTCACTGTGTGAATCTTGGAGGCATGACTAGGAGGACTGTGAGAAACATAAGGTTCAATCTCCCTATCGTTGTGCTCGCCAAAATTTACATCTTCAAAAATGGCATAAATATCATCTGACTTGGGGGGTTCATATGAAAATTCTTTAATGTCTTGAATGTTCATTGCGGCTGCAGCCTGATGAAGTGACCGTGCTTCTTTCATCTCCTTTGTGTTTGAATTCATATTTTTTGACGTGAGAAAAGTTTCTAAATCTGCAACAAGTTTATTCATCAGTGAATATTTCTCTTCAAGCGCAACTTTTGCATCTATCAACTTCATTTGAACACGTTCTTCACGCCATACTTCAGCCATCTGTAACATCTTTCTCTCCTCTTCCAGTTCATCCCTAAGTTTCATAGATTCCCTCTTCAACGCTTCAACTTCAGCCTTGTCTTCTCCAATTTCCTTGGCAAGCTCATCACACACTTCCTCAACCAGTTCTCTTCCCTTCCTCTCCTTATCATAATCGTGCATGTAGCGTTTCGCTGATAGTTTCACATCTGCCAACTCATTTACCAACCTGGAATTGACAATTTCAATCCTCTGGCGACTTTTCCTTTCTCGATTCAACTCTGCTTTAATGTCATCAATATATACACGAATTTTCTCATGCTCTCTGCTTCGCCATTGGGCCTTTTCCTCCCCAACTTTCTTCAAGATATGATCAAGTTTCTTTTTGGAGGAGTGGTGTTCAGTCTCAAGCTCCTGAATACGTGCCCGTGCCTGCTCTAGTTCAGCTTCAAGAGCAGATACAACAGATACAGTTCTTACCTTTTGTTCAAGTTTTGCGTAGATATGCTGCGCCTCATCTAATGTTTTTAGACATACAGGATCCCACTTGGTTGCACCTTCCATTTCTGTGTTCAGAAACTGGAAAGGCTTGAGCTGAAGAACACAGTACATAGAAATTATCACTTAAATTGTTTATTCCTTCACTTTAAACCATTTTGCATAAATGATAAACCCCTACATTTATATATAGCACGGACGTTTGCAACAACTATTATTATTCGTTAACTACCAAGGCAAGCTATCCAGTATATTGTTCTTCTATAACATTGCTAATTATTTGTTTCAAAGTTCAATCAAGCTACTCCCTGGGAGGTGGGGGTGATGTCAACCAATATAACTAATATGGACAGGCATTTGATATAATTTTAAAATATTTCCACAATACTAAATCACAAACAACATGTTGCTATGATTAAAGTCTATCGTTATCTACAGCCTCACTTTATAAGATGATTAAAACACATGATTGCATTAATAACCAACAATCACCAAGAACTTGAACATCATACAGCAAAGGATATAATTTTAACACAGGTCACGTACATGTATAAGACCAAAACTCAATAATATTCAACTACGAGAAGTTGTAACACTTTTATGGCTTCTTATTGAAGTAAAAAGAAGAACCATACCTGACAGTGGTGTCCACTCTTTGCCCCAAAGACGGAACGAGGACTTTGAGATTGATTCTTTGGATCAAGATCATGAGTCATGCCATTTGGACGACCTGGGAAAGGGAGGCCTACGTGGCCACTTCCATTCTGCAGACAAGTGACATCAGTAATAAGCTAAAACTAGAACTATGAAATTTGATAACACAAACAAACTACCATCTCTGAAAATGAAAATAATGACAAATCTTGGATACCTGATAACAGTAACTCGAACATAAAAAATAAAAAATAAAACAGATCCAAAAAAGGTCCAAACGTACTTGCAAACAATCATCAAAGAATGTGGTTTTACAATGCCAGCACTATTACATATTCTTAACACTACATATACAACATGTTTGTTTAAAATTCTGTCAAACATGACACAGCAATAAATGTAGTTTGGACATAGGATGGCTATGATTTAATGAAGCAAATATCTCGAATACAGTGACAATCAACAAGTACTACAAAATAAAGTCACTTATATACACAGACAAACCCTACTCAACTAACTCATTTCTCCAATCATAACAAAGAATAAGTAAGGTTTCAATTTCATGTAGAACTTCACCATTAACAAGTAAAACAACAAAAACAAATATTCAGACATTACTCTAAATGAAAGTTGTATTTTTTTTCATTGAAAGACTAAAACTTAACTCTAAAAACCAGAACTGGATTCCATACAATGATGATAATGGAATCAAGGGTAAGATAGAATCTCAAAAGCCAGACTTTAAAATCAAGCAAAAATAGAATCAGCATATAAAAGATTAAACTTCAACAATAAGCTATAATACATAAATATATTTTCCTAAATGGAGGGTCCTACAATACAGTAGTGGCACATAGCTTCAAAAATCAAAATTTCAAATCAGAAACAGCAAACACATAGAAATGAAGAAAACAAGGGATCTCAAACAATAGCAAAGAAAATCTTAAAATTGAAAAGGGTTTTACATTACCTGAAACCCTAACCTCTTCTGGTTATCATCCACTACCATCTCCGGCTGATGCAGCCGCCATAGTCCGGCAGCAAGTCTCCGTGCCGACACAGACACTTCCGTCTGCTTCTTCAAACTCCGGCTCGTTCTCCGACTAGACCTCGCCGGCGACAACTTGTGGTCCTCTTCAAGTTCATCTTCATGGATCTTCCATTTCAAGAGAGGGGTTTCTGGTCTGCTCCGTTTACCACCACCGGAAGCTCCGTATTTCTTCAAACGAGTTCCCGGAGTTCTAGGTTTCCGGCGTTGAAATGGTTTTGTAGGTTGAAGATCTGAGTCTGGTGAAGTGTTTGGATTATTGGAAGTAATGCCGACCGGAGGGTACTGAAACTTGCCGGAAAATTTCATCGTCTCCGGCGAGTGTCAGCCATGTAGATGCTCAGAGTTAGTTTAAAGTGGTTGTTGTTCGAAATTGAACAAAACCCAATAAAGAGAAAAAGAAATATTAGAAAAGATAGAATTTGTGTGACGGAATTCGTGAAGTGTGTGTGTAGATTTTGAAGAAAACTAGTAAAGTACAGAAGAGAGAGAGTGTGTGTTTATTTTTGAGTGATTTTTTTTGTGAGAAAAGGACGAAGAGGTTACATGATACATATACAGATACCATGGTACGAGGTGTGGTGCTTAAGATACGAATTTCGTATACTCTAAATTTAGAGACTTATAATTATTGGATACATATTTGATATTGATACTATTAATACTTGAGGATGTAAATCTTAGAAATGTTATAATTATCTGATTACTTCAGAGATATTTTATGGATATTCACATATTCGTATCTTATGAAAGTCAATATAATAAAAAACATGAGGTAATATTTTTGGAATATTAGTGGAAATATATATTATTCACTTTAGGATGTGTTGAAATTCTTGAATTATAAAATACTAAATATAGCAACTGTGGTTTTGTATGGACGGTGGTAATTGGTTAGAAGGCAATGAAAAGTACTTGAGTTGTTGGGAATTGCATAAAACTAATATTTATTTTATATTATTTTAATAATATTTTTGTTGATATTTTAACAGATTAATTATAATTTATTATGAAAATTATGATCGCTGCAGTTATCTATTTATTGAAAATGATGGATAGCTCTTTCTTGACAAGTAAATTACATGTATATAATGTTTTTAATAAATTTTTTGTTAACGTATCTAAATTGTAACATATCTTAAAATTTTTTAAACAAAATTGTATATTCATGTGTATTACACTTGTACTATGTATTTGGAGTTCATCGTACATAAGAATATTTGCGTTGTGATTTGAATCAATTACATAGTCTGGTCCGATTTTTTATTAACGATTTAAAAAAAATGCTGGATCAATTTTTGGTTGATGGAAATTAAAACTCGTAAAATATTATATTTGTCTCTTATTACAAGCACCTAAAAAAGAGTTTATATTCATAGACAAATTTTTTGTTTTATCGATGCTGATAATTAGAGATAGAGCTAATATTATTTTAAGAGACTTTTTATATTATATAAGTCAATTCAGCATATACTAATATATTCAGTCTTTCAATTAATAGTTGAATGAGTTTTATTTTTTTTATTGAAAAAAACATTTCCTATCATTTATATAATTATAATAGCTAATATTATTTAGAAAAAGTGCTAGTGAAATAAAATTTAATTTTTTTAATGAATTTTTATTACTCATAATAGTAAATATTAAATATTTTTACGATAAAAAATTAGTATAATACTTATAAACAACAAAATGATATATTTTTCTTATGAAATGATATTTTCTAAAATATAAAAGTCAACAAATATTCCTTTACTTCATAAAAACAATCATTAATATAAAGCAAATGTACCAAAATCCTCCAATTTGTGAATGTACTGTAGAAATTCATTTATTCTAATATGAATATTATAAAATTAAGTTTTTTAGAGCATTCTTCGCCTTATAAGTACCATACCAAATAGACATCCCTCCATGGAGTCAAAAACATTATTGCTTCCTATGGAAACACTCTCCATCTCTTTAACTTTTTATGGGTCTCACTTGATAATTGTACTAAAATATATGAATGTCATGAAAATGTAGCGATACATGGTTATTAGTGGGACTCATTGAGTAAAAAATTTGAAGTGTTAGAGTTGGAGTGAATGGTGGTTATTAATGATTATCATTTAAAAAATTATTAAATAAATTACTGTGTACACGCCGAAACTCATTTAAACATCTAAATTGATGACCTCTATTGTAAATGTTTTTACAGTATATTATAAAATTATGTTAAAGTAAGAAGTTTGATGTAAAATATTATATATAATATACTAAAAATTAACATTACGGAATAGCTCTATTGTGTTTAAAATATATGAAATAGTAATAAAAATATATAAATTTAAATAAATTAATATTATTAAAAATAATTAAAATTAATATATCAAGAATTCATACTAATAAAAAAAGAAATAAGTATTAAAATTTATATATACAATTTGATTTCAATTTTAAAAATGAATTTAAAATTCAATGGATTCTTATAAAATAAAATTCAAACACATCTTATAAAACTCAATTTTGTGTAGTTTTTAATTTTTTTAGATCAATTTACAATTTTTATTTGGATGGATTCGTATCCCTAAACTAGTGTGTATGTATGTATTGTATGTATTGCCGTATCTTACTACGTATCATATCTTTCACAATCATTCTATTGTTATCTCTAAAAACTTATCATTAATTTTTTACTTTATTCATTTTTTGACTGAAATTAATTTCTTACTTTATCTACTCTAACAAGATATTCGGATACTATTTACAATAATTGTGTTTGTGTGAAGATTGTTGCAAGAAAATTACGAAAGATATCTTGTTTAAAAAAGTGGTCATTGATGGAGAGACTATTAACTATGTGTGAAGTCAAAGTTATTTGTTGTGATGGATCTCAACCATTAATTTTATATTAAACAATTTAAATTACACGATCAATGAATTAATCGTGAAATATATTTGTTGTTAATTTGAGGGAATTCTGTGTGTGAAGACGTGGTAAATCAAAATTAGCTAATCACCATTTTTTTTTATTCAAGGTTTGTTGAATTTGTAGGATTGGTGAGAAGTGAGAGGATTATGGAGTAGAGGTTTATGACCGTTTGATTTGCATGTGTTTGAGTTACTTAGAAAGTCAATAAAATTTTCCAAGTCAAATATATTTAGTCTATATTATATATTAGATACATCAAATTTAAGTAATTTAATTGTCTTTTATAAAAAAAAATAAGAGAGATTATTAAGATATGGAGAATGTGATCGTGGTAGAGGACACAGTAATATTTCATACATTGTTTTGGTATTCTAAAATAAAAGATGGAACAATATGTTTTTAGAGTGGCAAATGTTCAACAAGATGCAACCCTTAAGACCAAGTCTCAGATTACTCTATAATATTTTTATATTTTTACCGTTAAAACTAGTATTCAGATTATTTATTAACATTTTCTGATTTTTTTTATTCTTTCTTTCACCACTCTTGTTACTAAAACCAAAATTGTACTCTTCAATTGATTTCACACTTCAATTGATTTCACACATTTATTATAGGAGTAATTATTATTATGAATTGGCGTATATTTTGTGTGTCTGTTCAAAAAGAAATTACATTAGAATAATATTAGTAATATACTCTTTAAGATATATTTTTCAATCGATTTTTTTTATTTATTAAAATTCGCATGAATTTCACTAAATTTATATAAAACTTACATAATTTAATGAGACCAATATAAATTTTGTCCAATTAAAGGAAGTATTAGAAATTATGTGTTGTTAGCACTCCTTGTGACATCAACATACATTAGCAACTTTTATGTCCATAATACCATGCTGACCATGTTCACTGTCTTACAAGCAATTATGATTATAATCAGTAACCAAATGCATGTTATCTCTTATCTTATTATTATAGTATACTAATATTGTGGTTGTAGCATGTATGGATATTGCTATAGACATACATGTTTTAAAAGTGATTCCATTACATAACAAGATTTGCCCAAAAAACAATGGCAAGTTTTTCAATACACTTTTCACCAAAGTAAACTTTCTTAACCATCGCCAAAATCTAAGATATATTTGAGAAATTATAAACAGTAAAACAAACATGCTGCATTAGAAACCATTTAGTCCCTCAATTATGTTTCAAGATTGAGCAAATACTCAATTTGATCAATGAAATTATTAGACCGCAACAAAATCATCCTCTAATTTATCAGTATTATAAAATAGTCAATAAAATTGTAAAATGTTAATAAAATTTGCCCCTCTATCCAGATTTGTTAACAAATGTATTCATAATATTATTCAAATAATTTCAAATGTATCTATAACATTACCAACTTAATATCATTATAATCACTATAAATATCAACAAGGGAAGAATCTGACTAACAACTTGCAATTTAAAATATCATATGGGAGACTAGATCGATGCATTACCGAAGGAAATTAACTTATATAAGAAAGGGAAATTAACTTATCAATAAGTGTAAAGGTGAGTGCTAGCAACACTCTCAGAAATAGTCTTTAACAGCCCTTTTGAGAAATTCAACCCATTAAGAGGGTTGATTCTGTGAGAAGATGCAACCAATTTTTAGAACCTCCAATGGTCACAATTTCGGCAAATTATAAAAATACACTGTCTTTTATTTATTGGTTTGTAAGTTGCCAAGACAATACTTTACAACAAAATTATACATATAATAGAGGACAGTATACAAACTCTAATTCATGGTTATGCCCATTTTCAAGCTCCAACACAGTGTGCACAATCTTTGTTGATAATATATTAACAAATAAAACTATCAACTTTCAACATCTAAAGAACTTGCCATATTGATCCTTGAGGGTAAATTCACTTTTTTTTTTTAAATTAGCCATAGCACCGAATCGGGTCGTTGCATCCTTTAGCAGCAGATTGCTTGAAACCAAATCGGCCTCCTTTCTCGAGGTACTGTTGATGGTACTCCTCAGCTCTGTAGAACTTCTTGGCAGGAAGGATCTCAGTTACAATCTTCCTCCCCAACTGCTTCTCTTGTTGTTCCAAAGACTCTCTGGCTGCCTTCTCTTGTTCAGGGGTATAGTAGTATATTCCAGATCTGTACTGTGTTCCCACATCATTCCCCTGTCACCCAGTAACATAAATTAAAAACCATCAACATTGACAATCCACAAATCTAGACTTATTATTCAGACCAACAAAGTCTAAACATGCCACATTTTTTTTAACTTAACTCTCCGGTTCCTAAGGGAAGGGGCCCTAATAATTCGAAATTCAACCCGAAGGTAAGTAAATTTGGTCAAAGATTGTTCTAGTCAAGATTTGAATTCGAGTTCTCTCAAATGTTTCGTCTTTAACTGAAGCTTATTAACAACTTGAACTCAATCACTTGATTTCAGGACACAACCACTTGAGACAAAAAGAACTTACAATTTACAATCAAGACTAACTCAACTTAACATGACCAAGTTTCTAAGACTAACAAACAAATTATGTATATACCTGTCGGTTTGACGTAGTAGGATCATGTTTAGACCAGAACATATCAAGCAGATTTTCGAAGGCACATTCTTTGGGATCATAATGGACCCTTACAACCTCTGAATGGTTTGTGGTCCCTGAACACACATCCTCATAAGTAGGATTGTGCACAAGCCCCTGAGTGTAACCAACCTCTGTCTTAGACACTCCGGGAATCCTCTGGAAGACCAATTCAACACCCCAAAAGCAACCAGCCCCAAACTGAGCAAACTGCAGGCCTGGTGCTGGTATATCGTCGTCCGGTCCCTGAGGAATGGTTGAATCCATGTTCTCCGATGACCTTCCGCTGCCAAACCCAAGTCTGTTCAGAAGGTTCATGGAGGGCTTGTTCACAGTAAAATTGGGACGTGTTTGCGAAATGAAGCAAGAACGCTTATCGGAAAATCTAGAAAGTGAGGGTAGGAACTTGGTTTTGGCAGGAGTAGAGAAGGAAGAAGAAATGAACACTGGCAGGGAGCTGGACGCGGTGTTATAGGCGCTGCTGGTTGCTGCCAAGAGTTATTGTAACATGAGAACCTTTATCTAGATATTATAATCATTTTCAAAATACCCTTCAAAAACATAAGAGCTATCAAATCCGGATGCCAGGAAAACTGAATGATAAATTTTGAACAAATAACAGATAGTTTAAAAATAAACATTTAATATGGACCTATTATCAGTGTAAAAGAGTTTTACAGTATCAACAAACAACAGGTGTAATATTTAAAACAAATGGTAAAACATAGAAAGGGCTTAGGAGTCAATTACTATAAGTATGCGGCAATTGTTTATTGATAGAGAAACAAGTTTAATACTAATCAAAGATCATTTCAAAATTCTAACTCTTAAAAGAATCAAACCTCTGAAAAAAAAAAAAAGGATATTGTATGCAGTCTAACATGAATGACAAGTCATATGTAATACATACACGCATATCAAGTAAGAACTAAAATTTTATTATCAGAATGACAAAAAGCAATCTCTGAGAAACAAGTCTTTTACCTAGATGATTAAGTGTAAAAATAACTTAGAGTTTCATAATCACATATGTAATCATGCATATTCATTCCTCTGACCCTCATACTGGAAATTGACCCTCCTAAACATGGACTATGAGTTACAGAATTACATACCATTGCAACTATCACTTAACAATAATTTAAATCTTGATGACGCTACAACTTTTTCTGGATAAATTTTTTTGTTGATACCTTTTCTTCTATATATACATGTATACAACCAGGCAGACAGAAAAATAAGCCTTTGTTTATCATGAATATAAAAGTAATATATGATTTAGCTATTAGGATTTAGGACTCATTTGGGAGAGCATATTAATAAATTATAAGCTTCCAATTTTATAGATATTCCCGTCAGGCCAGCTAGACAACAAATGGTTATCACAAGATTATACTAATAAATTGATTATTTTATCACGCAGAAAGCTGACATAATTTGCAATCTCCTATGTCCATTGCATTTTAGTAACATTAACTTAAAATTGAAACAGAATCACTAAAATACACTAATAACCTATGAACCATAAAAAATGTAGGTGCTACTGAGCTAAAAAAAAAACTATGTAATAAAACATAGTAGAAATATAAAAGGGGAAGTACAATATTAACCCCATACCTGCTCCACAAATTCTCATCTTCAACCCTTCAATAAATTACATGAATCAATGTCCATACAAAAATTGATATAAATAATAAAGATAATTTTTTAATAAAAAATTAAAGAATTTTGAACAGAACCCACAAAAGCATTTTACTTATAGATTAATGAAATAACATGTAATTGGTAAAGGGAAAGAAGAATAGAAAGAAAAAGAAACGTACCCAAGTGAGTGTGGGAGAGAGAGAGAGAGAGAGAGAGAGAGAGAGATGGGAAAGGCTTCTATGGTTGTTAGAGAGAGAGAGAGAGAGAGAGAAAGAGGATGAGGATGAGGATTCGCTCACGTTGGCGGTGACTGGTAAAAACGACGACGTTTTCTCTATCACTCTGTTGGAATTAAGCTGGAAAGACTAAAGAACCCAATAAAACTTATCACAACAGTTTATAAGTAAAGGATAGGAACGTCAATTATCAATAATATAATTCATGACCTATTTTTTTTTTTAATTGAACCACGAATCAGTTGTTTCGTCCATTAGTTTTTTTTAGTTATATTGATTTTTTTTTCTTCTTTCAAACATAGCATTCCAATGAAAATGAGGGAGGGGTGGTGTTTGCCGAGAGAAAGAGGAAAAAGTAAAGTGGAGTTGGAGTGAGATAGAAAAAGAATGAAAGTGGGTGAGTAAAATTATATTAATTTATTTATTATTAATATTATTATATTTTTTTTATAAAAAAACGGTGTATTTAACTAAAGTTATCATTCATAGTTATATTTTATCTAGTCTTGTCACACATCCAATGCAATAATTGCATCTATAGTTTATAGGGGATGATTGGTTCTCCGAAGATGGTAAATCAATCTCTGAAAAAGAGTACAGGGAGATGACAGGTTCTCTACTCTATTTAACTTCTAGTAGGCCGATATCGTCTTTGCAGTAGGACTATGTGCAAGATTTCAATTTTCACCAAAAGAGTCTCATTTGACTAATGTTAAAAGAATCTTTCGTTATCTTGTCGGTACTACTAATTTTGGCCTTTGGTATAGCAAAGGTTCTCACTTTTAATCTTGTAGCTTATTGTGATGTTGATTATGCTGGAGACAAAATTGAAAGAAAAAGCACTAGTAGAGCGTGTTAGTTCCTTGGAGAAGCATTAATCAGTTGATCTTGCAGAAAGCATAACACAATTGCATTATCAACTACAGAGGCTGAATATGTCTCGACTGCAAATTGTTGTTCTAAATTTATATGAATAAAAAATCAACTTGAAAACTTCTTAGTAAGTTATTCCAGTATTTCAATATATTGTGATAATACAAGTGCTATCAATCTTTCAAATAATCTCATTCAGCACTCGAGGTCTAAACACATTGAGATAAAACACCATTTTATTAAAGACCATGTGAACAAAAAGAAAATTGAATTAATCTTTGTTGATTCTAAAAATCAATTTGCTGATATATTTACCAAGTCTTTAGTTGAAGAAGATTTTAATTCCTTAAAAGAAAAATTAAAAATCGTAAAAAATCCTGTTGAAATTCATTAATATGGATTTTAAAAAGAATAAAAAACGTTCTTGGTTAGCAGCAAACGTTCTTCGCTTCATTCTTTTTATCAGCATTAAATGCATGCGTCCTTCCTTGTCCCATAAAGCAACACACATTTCCCTGTGTAGGCTGACATTAGCTCGTACTTTCATCTTTTCCAACAAAAACCATCATTTCATTCCAATACATTTTTAACTCCCACTCCATAATCTCCTAATTTCCCTTAACTGCTACAAACCTTTTTGCATAACACACGTTTCCTACTCCTTCTTCCCAACTCTGTAACTTCCACACTTCCTCTGTAACTTTCACTTTCTTCAATTCTAAAATTCTAAAACAGCACGTACAAAAAATCTGCAAGAAGAAACCTTAACCCCCATACGCCGTCTCCCTCACCATCACCTCTGTCTTATCCGTTTAGTGCAAGGTATCCATCTCCACCCCCTCGACCAACTCCACCGGAAACATCCTCTGAAAAGACTTTTTTTGACTACTTATCATCGTCTCCAAAATACTCTCCAAGCCCTATCGCTCCCGTTCCTATCTCCACCATTCTTCCTCCACTCCATCAATGTCCTCCTCCAAACGTAAGTGAGATGGCTCTACACCTCAAAGCGTCCTTTTAACACTCTCCAAAAACCACCTCAACCAAACGGGAAGTCCATGAGAATCATGGCTGGGGTAGGTACGTCTTCGAAACCTAAAATCATTGATAACACCGTTCATATTATTTTTGATGATGACTCTAACTCCACTTCACCCTTCCAAAGGACCACCGACAAAAAATGCCAAGAAATTGTTCACCTCCTCAACTTCTCCACCCTCAAACACACTCTCTAAAAAGGCCACAACCAAATTAAAAACCAAAACCTCAATCACCTTGTCCTAATTCTTGGCCAAAAAGAACCTTAAAAACCCTAGACTCAAGAGTCTGAAGCTAGAAGGTCATTCCTTGAAAAAGACATCGTTAGAACATTCTCCATAAAAAAGTATATCCCCAGAACGTTCTCCCTTTTTTTTTTAATATCTATAACCCTCTTCATCACAGCCCAAAACCAAACCAAAAAACAACTGGTCCAAAGACTCACATTCCCCCTCTCATTCCCTCCAGACTCCAGAAGTTATATCAAGAAAAATGGGCAAAAAGACCCATTGGTATTGGACGACTTTTCATGCCCGATAATCTATCATATGATGGGGTATCCATAAAGCATCACACTGATGCTCTTGGATGGATGAAATTTCTTCAAATTTCTGATTGCTTCTACCCAGAAGTGATTAGGGCATTTTATTGCAGAGCTCAAGCTTTTGCTGACAAATCCCTTATTGTGACAAACATTAAAGGGATTGAAATTCATCTAAACCCACATATCCTTGTTGATATTCTCCAACTACCATATGAGGGAGCAGTCGTGTTTGGAAAAAGAGGGTATTCAGCCCTTAACGTTGACAAAGATGAAGTTTTCAAAGAATTATTTCAATCTAGCTCTACAAACTTTGTTGCTGCTGATTTAAGACCCTTGCCAAAGATCTCCAACAATATCAGCCAACACTTCATCTTACCCCACTGTGGAAGCCATGAATTTGTCTCTGATAATGACACTTTGGTTATTCATCACCTGCTTCACTCCAAGAAATTGAACCTTCCCTACCTCATAATCCAGAACATGATTGCAGTTGTGAATAAGGACTACAAACGTAATACTATACCATATGGAATGATGTTGACCAAAATATGTTGCTACTTCAACATCCCCTTAGTAACAGAAGAATCCAGCACCAAAATTTCAAAATTTTCATCAAAGAACACATCTCACACGAAACGAGAACAATTGGATCCCAATCCAATTGAGTTTCCATCAATCTCCACCAAAAGAAAATGATCTTCTCGCAAACCCATTCATACTCCCCATAACGCCAACATTCAACTCTTTACTGCTCCTACTTCAATTCCAGATACCCCACCATTCACCATATATGCCATTCATCAATCTCTACCTACTTCCCCAATCCATAATCCTCAGAACAATCCACCACAACAACATAACCTCTCCATGATGTCTCATGCCTTCCTATCTCCACAGAAAATAGATTCATCCTTGCTAGGAGTAAGTAAATTCTTGAATTTTCCTGATACTTCTGGCCCATCTATTTGTCCAGAAAAATTTTCTCCAGGTACTCTTCAAACCATAAGCTCAAACTTTGCCACACTATCAACTTTCTGCACCGCTCCAAATCCGTCCCATGCTTCAATTGATCACGATTTACCACGCCTATCCAAGAAGACAAAGAGCGCAAAACACGCATCCAACACAGATAAAATCTTTAATGCTCTCCAGATCATTACAGATAGGTAGATTTATCAAGATAAGGAGAATGCTCTCTTGTGAACGTGGATCACCACTCAGTTGGCACCCAAGCTGGGCCTTGATCCACCTGTCAATCTTCCACCTCCCATCTTTCTAGATCTTCCCAATCAGTCTTCACCTTCCGAGGGTTCCTCCCCATCTCTATCTATTTAACTCCTGACCCTGCTGGTAGGGATGAGAATAGGCTAGGCCGTTCGTCAAGGGACTATGGCTTGACCTACTTATGGCCTGGTCTTGTTTGACCTGTTTAATAAGAAGGCTAGGTTCATATTATTTTTAAAGCCTATTTATTTAAATATGTCATATTCAGGCTTATATAAAAACCTATTAGGCCTAACAGGCCAGCCTATGTATATATATATATATATATTATTTATTAATGTTATTTTTTATTATTATTTATTAATATTATTGTTTCCTATTTTAAAGCCTATCAATTAGGCTATTTTAATATTATTTTATTATATTAGATTTGATTATAATTTTATTAGTTTTCCTTATATAAAACTGTCTAATTTAGCCTATTTAAAAAACTGGAAAATATAACATTTAAATGTTTTAATGTGAATAACGTTTTTAAATAGGCTTCCAAATCAAGCCAGATTTTTAAGATCAGACCAGATTGGAAAAAAAGCCTATGATAGACCGTAGGCCAGACTCAGGCCTTTCAAAACCTGACCTAGCCTATTCCCACCTTCACCTGCTGGCCTCCCCTTACTTTTTGATTAGACAAAGGGGGAGTGTATGTTATTTTGATCATTAATTTGTTTTAGTAATGTGTAATATTATTGAACATGCTTCTGTCATGATTTACTTTTAGCCATGCCACAAATTGACAATTTGACTTTATGAAAGTTGGTATTATATGCTAATTTGTTTTATTTGCTATGTACATATGTTATGATTCTGTTTCTACAAAATGGTTTCAAACTGCTATGCATATATGCCTTACATATGTTATGATTATGTTTTTGAAAAATGGTTTCAAACTGTCATTTTTTATTAAGAATTTGTTAGCATAATTTGAGGGGGAGCAATCCCTAAAAATTGAAATCAAAATTAAAGATAAATTAACATGTTTTGTCATCATCAAAGAGGGAGAAATTGTTGAGACAAAAATCTCATTTTAAGTGTTTTAATGATGAACAAATGTCAAGTTAATTATGATTCTAATTATAAAGTATTTAACGTATTTTCTTGAGCGTTTTGTAAATCTAAGATAGGTTTCAAATACTACGAGTTAAAGAGAATGATCAAAAAAGGACCTGCTGTTGTAAATCAAGAAACAACCCAAACCAAGATTGTTGCATATATGTCAAGAACGATCTTGAATCCTTCAAAAATAAAATCCTTCAAATCAATGACTTATGATCAGACTTCAGTAGAAGGAGACTAGTATACATATCATATTTGAACAAACAGAATCTAAACAATAACAGAAACCATAATCAGAATATATTAAAAGCAAAACAGAATCAGCAAAAGCATTTCAATCATCAAAGCTTCATGAGAAAAGCTTATATTTCCAAAAGATCAAAATCCATTGAAGTAAACAAGCACAAGAATGAACAAGAGGAGGAATAACATCACTAAAAGATATGAAAAATTCTAGAGCAAAAATTAGAAACAGAAGAACTGACAGAAATCAGAAAAATTCCAAAACAGGAAACGAAGAATGTTCTGAAGATCAACAGGAACAATCTTCGTCTAAATATGTCACATGCCTATAAACTCATAGCCTTTACAGTCTATTTTCAAACGGCTATATGAGGTGGCAAGGACCCTAAAAAGCCTATAAAAGGAACTCTAAGGCAAGGGAAATATCATCAGATTCAAGTGCAATCAATCTCCATTAAACACACCATTCTTGAGTATCAACAAGTTTGAAAAAACAGCAAGGCTTCAGCTTTCTGTTACTAGACTCAAAGATCAAGCTTCAAAGTCTGATTGCTCAAAACAGAAACTCAAACAAGTGTTGAGAAACTGCTGATCAAATCAAACTCATCTAAAATCACTTATGAAACCCAAACACTATAGAGCTAGAGATAGTGTAAGGAATATTGTAAAAATCCTTGTGTAAAAAGGATAAATGTAAAGACACTTCCAAGTGTTGAGAAGTATTATGTGATATTTCTTTCAAGGTGAAATACAATCTGTTGTAATAGATCAAGGTTGATAGTTGTGGGAAAAACAAGAACAATCTTATTTTGACCATATTAGTGAAAACGCTCACAAGATTGTGAGGATTGGATGTAGTCCACGATGGGTGAACCAGGATACGTCGTTGTGTGAATCTCATCTCTTTCTGATCTTCATTTTAATTATCATGTGCACATCACTAATCACATATTAAAGTTTCTATTTATTTTTAACTAAGAACAATATGCTTCTGTTACTTATCAAATCAAGATCAATCTTGAGTTATAAAATACATTGCAGAAATTTTTTAAAGGTATCACAATTCAAACCCCATTTTTTGTGATCAACATTGTCATTTCAATTGTTACTTAGTTTCTATCCCCTAGTGTGCTATGTTGAACAAAGCTCCTATATATATATATATATATATATAAGAATATGCTATGAATCTACCATGTTGAGCTCATAAAGCCAACACAAACAAATTTAATAAAAGGAAAAGCTTGAATTGCTGATCTCTAGAGAATTCTATCTCATCAAGCAGAAGTAAACTACAAGCAACAGATTGCAGATCATATCATTATTGCAAACAATTTTGACACAATAATTTAAAAGAATTAGTATACCTCTATCTTAAATTTGAGGCATGGCATCAGACAAAAAAATATGAATAATATCCAAAACCCAAGCAAATAAAAGAATGTAAATTTTCCCGATAATTATACAATAACTACAGATAAAAATTCCAAGAACTTTGATACGATGTTCCAAAATTTAGCAAAGTTAATCAAGGCTAATTAGAGAATATTCCAAAAAAAATAAACATTTGATTTATCTACAACAAGCCAAAGGGTAAAAATTACATATAACACTTCTAAACAAGTTTTTATTTCTTTTTCTTCGGTTGAAAAGGTCAAATATTTTTATATAATACATAAAAATGCCACACTTAGCACAAGGAGTGTCAAGCCTGGCCACAAAAGTCACAATATATAGAATTACTCATACACATCATATTCACATATTCAATCCAAATTCATATAAAAACCATTTATCAAAACTGATTTTTACGACTGATTAATATAACCATATATATTTTTGCAAAACTGGTTACAAACCGGTTATACCCATAACCATTTTTAAGCATTAAAAAATGGTTTTCGACAAAAATCAATTTTCAAAAATGTTTTTTTTTTTAAACCAATTTAAACGAAATTCATATTTTTTTGCTTTAATTTAAGACTTAAAATCCGACTTTGCACTCAATATTCTTAGACAATTATCAGTTTCACATAATTGACAAAACTATGTCTTTTAATAAGAGATCAAGCATATAAAAACACTTTCATATCTTAAACACTTAAACGCTCCGTGAAGAATGAACCAATTTCATATTTGGATATGGTGAATTCAAATGGGATGCACAATCATACACTAACAATTAAAATAGAAAGTGTTTGTGAGGCTGAAGAATGATCCCATCTCATTTTAAATTCAGTTTAAATAGATAACATCAATCAATCTCTTTGTTCTCTCTAAAATAGAAAGTGTTTGTGAGGCAGAAGAATGATCCCATCTCATTTTAAACTCAACTTAAATAGATAACATCAATCAATCTCTTTGTTCTCTCTAAAACAAACATTTGCAATCAGCAATCACTAGCAATTAAACATATGTATTTTTTCCTGATCAAGAACAAGCAAGCTGAAAAGGACTCTTAATATCATATATATCACTACAATGGGCTTTTGACCCAGAGATCATTCACACTTAACCACACACAGTACACAGGCATAAGTTGAAATGAATCTATAACCGCATGAAATAGCAAAATATATTAAAAATTCAGCCTCATGTGCAGGAGGAGCTAAACCTAAACAAAATATAATAAAAAAAATTCAATTTGCATTCAAAATAGAATCAATTATAGATGATGAATGGAAAAAAATTCGGGCAATTTCTATCTAATACCGCTACTAGGAAGTTCAAAATCAAAGTTCAGTTTTGCAACTTATAAAAGGGTGAATAATTGCTCAATTTTTCTGAATAACCATGAAATGGATGTAAAAATTGAAGCTTATTTAGTATTTTGAGCAAACTATCCATAATTATCATGTGATATTTATAAAAAATCTCGAAAAAATCCTTAATGAAAATTCAAAAAAAGACTAATAGAACCATTTTGGGTCACACTAAATAACATACAGCAAGAATGTGCCTAAAAAATGATAATTTTGTATAGTTTTATTACACCAACCAGATTCAGCAACAAAATGGACATGCAATAATCATAGAAAGCAATTGTTTTTGAGGTGGAGTTTAAGGCTTACCACGGAGCAGAGAACAAAATGACCAAAACAAGAACAGAAATCGCAAACTGAGATGATTTTGGGACTGAAATTGCAAACTGAATACAAGAATGTACATATGCAAGAAACATTTATGCTACATAGGAAAATTGTCCAAAAGAACTGCCATCACAACAAGTTAATATGTTGCATAATCAAGAGGCTGTAACACTTACATTATCAATTCTCCAATTACGATTGTTGTATGTACCACTTATAAGAGCTCGCTTGTATTCAGTTACTAAATTCAACACTTGCATCTAATGAGTTGAGTTGTTAGAAGATAGAAGGCAAGAGTTATCCTTCTCTTTCTTCACCTGGTCTCATCTAATTCTACTACTATAATATTGCTAACAATGCCTTACAACATCCTCTACAAATAGTCAAATACCAATTACTTAACAGTTGATTAATTTCATATAAAAAAAAAATCATAAAAGGGGTATTAATAATTTAATATGTCCTCTTCATGATCAAGGCTTTAAAAATAGAAACTATATATTCAAAAGCATCCAATGTTGTGTTTTCTAGAAATAACTTACAATCCCTATATTATTTAGTTGATAAGCATAAAATCTAGACTTTAGCAAAAATTGTGCTAAAGCAACAACGATTATAGGCTGAATAACTTCTCAGCAACCAAATTAAACTGCATTAAGCCCCAAATCTCCCTGATACATCACATAGTCATATAGGTCCTCTTTTTCCAACAAATTATAGAACTACGGTTGTACAACAACATTGTGAATTGGCCAGCGCTTGAGGTAATCGGCAACAAGTGTAATTACATAAAGAAAAACACACTACTACAGTCATTATACCAAAACAATCACCCTTAAGTCCCCAACTTATTGTATTTTATTATCATAAAATAATTACATTAAATAAAAACTCCTACACATTTCCTTTTGATAAATCACAATTATTCCATCCTTATGTATAACTCCTCTCATAAAGCCAAGGGTAAGGGGCGTTACTTTCATTACATATTCTCTCGAAATCCAGAGAGAAACTACTCCGCGTATATTAAAAACACATTGAAATTGATAGACCAAAACTTCATGACTTGGTTATTTTAAAAATGCTAAGTATATTAAAAAAATGTGGTAACCAAAGCACAAGGAGTGCACAGGTTAAGATCCACAAGTCTCAAACCAGAACCGAGACTAACCCAACACCTTAAAGCAAGACAAGCTAAAACAGCCCATGTTTTCATACTTTATGCACAACCCCAAACCCATCAATAAAATACTAACATAACAAGTAGGCCAAAGACACTTCCATCCACCAATTCTTAATAACCCCACCAACACAGACCAAAGTTTGTTATAATAGACTAACCAATTGTAACAAAAAGCCTCCTTGTGCATATAACTACAGCCTCCAAACTTATGCAACTCATGATTACTGCAATGTCGGACCAGAAACGCCACCAAACCAGCATAAAAACAAGTTCACCACCTGCCGCTACTTGATCAATCACAACAATAAACGAACAGCAGCACAATGAAAAATCCAAACAACAAGTACTATTACTTGCCTTCAAAACCAGTGACGCGCTGAGCTAAAAATCTGCCAGAACCAGGACCAATTGAGCAAGCATTCGGAAAGAAACTTCGTGACTTGGTAGCTGCAGTAAATATGCAAGAAACACCTATGCTACTTAATAATAATTTTCCAAAAGAATGGTCATCACTGCAAGTCTGCATAACTGACCTAGAAGTTGTACCACCTACATGATCAATTCTCCAATTGCAATTGTTGTACACACTTATAAGAGCTCAATGTATTATTTAGTTCCTAATTCCAAGACTTACATTTACAATCATCAACCCAAATCAAGTGTTGTCCGATTATTATACCAGCACCTACCAAATTTTATCCATTGATCACACACCATCTTTCCACCGATGAACCTCTCATTTCATCCGAATTTCATAATAGGTCTTGCAGTAAAAAAACATTGACAGATACACTGTCCACCATATCATTTTTTCCACTCTATGGCATTTCTCCCATCCACTCAACACCACACATAGTTCCCTTTGTGATTCCACTGAGAATATTTGTACTACCCAAATAACCAGCCAAAACAATCCAACAATAATAGATAGGCTAATCCGTCACTTCCCATGCTTAAATCAACTAGCTACACAACACGAGAAATATAACGTTGCCATAAAAGGTAAGAGCTAGCATACCTCCAATCATATCATATCGCAGTTGCAAAGGGACTAAGGTCATCAAAGCACAACATATCAAATTATCCATCCATGCTTTAAGGAAACAACTAGCTTTCACATTAAGGCATCATCCATCATTTTTGGACCATCAAGGCATTCAATTCCTTACAAAAATCATGGAACAACATAAACATATATAAATTTGGGGTTATTAAGCTCATGTATACCACCCCATTTTAGATAATGAAATAACATTTCATCTATCAATTCACAAACCAAACTTGCATTCCTTAGATTATGAATTTTGCTCTACAGTTTTGAGGCATCCATCCCTTACAAAATTTATGAAACAAAGTATATCCTTCGATTCCTGCAACTGAGTTAGGTGTTACAATGTCATATATTCCACCCATTTTTTTAAAAAAGACTCCATCTTGTAGAGTTTGTATACCTTGACAAATTTTGTTCAAAAAATAAGGTATCTCAATTATAAACCAGGCGGGGCAAATTTTTTGGAATTGAAATTCCAAAATTGTGCAAAAATCCATCATCGTAGCAATCATAAAATGTTTTTTTCAAAATCTTGAAACCAAATAGGATCTTGGGACAAAGCATGTTTGCTCAATTAATGTACTTTTATTTCTAAAGCAGAAGGTCGAATCTTCTTGAATAATTCAAGAATGAGATAATCCGGTTCCAAAAGAGGTATCAATGTAAATATGTTGGAACGAAAATTCCAAAATTACTATATCAAGCAGAAAAAAATTCCTTTCAAAATATTGGTACCGAATAGGGTCTTGATACAGAACTTGTTTTGCTCAAATAAGTTTTTTTATGATTGAATTTTCTTGACTAACATGTGTGAATTCAAATATTTTGCAAAGAAAATTCCAAATTTGCCATAACTTACGAAAAAAGAAGTCTTTCAAAAATTGATGCAAAACAGAGTTCGAACAGAGCAACCAATGCGGGACAAAAACGTTAGGGTTATCGGTCATGTATTCCACAGTCTTTTTGAAAAAAAGATTTCATCTTGCTATGATTTACAGTTTTTTACGGTTTGTATACCCTGTTAAATTTTGATTAACAAAATATGAAGGATCTCTTTTTTATGCAGAAGATTGAATGTTCTTGAATAATTAAAAATGAGAAAATGAGTAACCTAATTATAAATCAGACGGGGCAAAATTTGCTGAAATGAAATTCCAAAAATTGTGTAAAAACTCCATCGTAGTAACAAACGTAAAAAGTGTCTTTCAAAACTTTGGTACCAAATAGGGTTTTCAGACAGAACATGCTCCCTCAATTAAGGTTTTTTTTTTCAAGCGGAAAATTGAACGTTCTTGAATATTCAAGAATGAGAAAATGGGTTCCCCAACATGAATGAACGTAAATATATTGAAATGAAAATTCTGAAATTACCCTAGCAAGCGAAAAACATTGATGCAAACAGTCTTGCAACAGAGAACATAGTGCGGGACAACAACGTTCACAGAAGTTCGATCAGAAAATTGATGTTGCGTGTTTCGATATTTTCTTAAAGAAAAAGAAACTGCCATTGAAATTGAAACCAACCGACGTGACATCGTAAACTAAAAATATAACTAACGCATAATGAAAAAAAGAGTATGTATGTGTTGTTTATACAGCCTATCATGTTGGGCTTAGGTATTTTAGTGGATTGTTGGGTGTAGGCCCACTCCCGAGTTATAGTTGACCCTTTTTAACAAATGGTTATAAAAAATACCAATTTTTTTTATAATAAAAAAACCAAACTTTTTTATAATAAAAAAAATGGTTATCCCAACCAAAAAATTGATGGTTAAATTCTTAAATAATTAGTCAAAAAATATTTTTAAGTAATTTCCGTTGCCTTATGTTAAAGGGAACCAATTAAAAACTAATAAAAAAATTTAAAGATATGATTAGAGATAATTTTTTTTTAAGTTTACGAGAAACTTAATGACAAATTATAAGATACTATCATATTACTGTATCTTTTTAAATTAACTATATTAAATTTTTTTATTTAATATATTTTTTATTCCATTTTGACTTCAATAATTAAATAAATTATTTGTATAGTTGAAATTAAAATTTTAATTTTAATTAAAATCATAAAAATAAAGTCATTTCAAAATAGACCAACAATATAAAAATTAAAAATTTGGTTGTGATAAATTTAACATATCGGCAAACTCATTAATAAATGGTATGTCATTCAACTATTCATGATTTAATTTAATAATGATTTAATTTAATAATATAATAACATATAGCTTCTTGCACCCAACTACTTTGATCAAGTTTTCTATTTTAACATGTGTGCTTTAGGTTGATAACATCATATCTAAAATATGACCATCTTCCTAATCCTATTTTTTTAATAAATAAATGTTAGCAACTAGTATGTTATATTAGTAGGCATAATCTGAACCCTAAACTTCCCTCTAAAACTTCAAAAGAACTATCAGTATGATTAGAAAGCAAACAAAAAAAATGATATCTTGTACTGTAAATATTTTGATTGTTTATTGAGAGACCAAGGAAAAGAACTATGATTATACAACACAACTTGTCACCACAGTTCCAAGGCATACAGATTATTCAGTTTAAATGTTTAATCAAGGAGAGTAAAATGGAAAAGTGGAAGGTATGCAATAAAGCAGCAACTATCTTTCAACAACAACGCTCATTCGGATCAACTGAGACTACACATCCACGTTTATGCCTCGCCGTGTATCATCTATATTCTTGAAAGTTAACATGCCCGGTTGCTTGAGCGTGCTCTGCTGCCTCCTGAATATATTCAGATAAAACTCAGTACTCATGTCAGAATCATACGAATTAAGACGAGTAACTAGCACATTTAACGTGCGAATAACCAATTTAATTTAGTTACTGAAATATTTTCTAAGTAAGCCTACGCATATAATTTCAGGACTGAATTGATGATTCACTCTGCATATAAAACATAAAATAAAGAATCGGGTAATGAGGAATGACCTTTTGACCGGTAAGTCCAATTTGGCATACGCCACAGCGCAGAGTGAAGTTGGCAGTGTCGGTAAATCTCCGTTTCCTGAGAATGAGCATCATTAACATTAGCATGATTACAGGATACTGGAAGCAGAAATAATTCGTTGAGGCGACTCAACATGATAACCAAATTAAGTTGAGTAAATTTTTAAAAAAATATAACACCATGCAAGATAATTATGTTAGTTGTTTCTATTGGAAGAAAACCAAACACTTTCTCACTAACAAAATGAGTATTATTGCACCTGTGCGGTTTCACAACATTCTGATAAAATTTTATGTTCGGAAAATGTTAGTCTTCAGTAAAATTTAGATAAACATTCAATAAGAATTTAAGAATACCTATGTTGGTCCTTAGCAAAATTTAGAGCAAGCTCCTCAACAGGTCCAATGCTTCTGTTATTTTGTACAGCAAATATGGTCTGATCAAAATCCTCAGGAGCACCTTCAACAGGAGACATCTGACAAATACAAGGTGCAATCATTAGGCAACATAAATCATGAAAAATACATATGAACCTTAATTTCGTATATTTCAAGTGTGGCAAAAATTCACTTCTCAAGTCAGGATAAAAATGCGTGAAGCGTGAAAGAGAATCAATAGATGAGAAGTAATTTCTAGTAAATGAATTTACATACAGCTAAAGCATCGTAGTGGAGACCATCATAAATGAGCATTACCCTTTCAGAATAGTTACCTTCCTGTCAAAAGTATTCGCAAAAAACAGGACGGAAGGTTCAGTTACAAGGGCTTGACAAAACTTGAGAAACATAAAAGAACTGCATCAAAATGTCTAACCTGACCGTACAGATCGCATCGCGTTGTCTGGATATCATATGCTGCAATTTCGCGTCCATAATAATCTGCTAATATTGAAAGTTCAATCGCACCTTCATGACAGAATTAGCTTCATTAGCACATCAAAGTTCAATCTAGCGAAAAACTAATATTGCTTTGTAGCTAAATTTTCTAACAGCAAAAGTAGCAGTTCCAACTTGCTAAACAAAAAATTAATAACTAATTTTAAAAAGCCATGATTCGGAAGACATAGGTCAACTAACCTCCCCACTTCTCTGAGTCGAGAATCCAATTACAATACACTGCATTTGGCTTCCCGAGAAACACTTCACTATATTTCTCGGAATCACTTGCTACTGTTGCAGCTATAACCTTTAGCATGTCAATATAATAAAGTGTTAACTCAAAATAAAATATGTGACTAATTGATATTAGGTAATTCAAGGGTATAAAAGTTCCAATTCACTGGTAAGTCTTAAATCATAGACTAAGTAATTTCATTTACCAAAGAAAAACACACGATTTCATGACGACGCTCTCTTAGCTGCAAGTAGTTTATCGACAGCATTTCGTAGAATAGAGTGGGGCTTAATGGATGATAGTTAGGAATTTATGATGGATTAATGGGAAATATGGCGATCTACCTAAGTATGTAATAACTCAACAACTGAAAACAACCAGAGAAGATGATAAACATACAAGCAGGCAAAGCCTTATGTGGTACTTCAAAGTTTAAAGTCGAGTTTTTGCTCCATAAAACATTCAAATGTGCATTCATTATTTAAGGATGCTTCTAAAATTTCTAAAAACTAACTTCATTCAATGAGTTTGAGACTTTAAGTCCAGCCAAACATACATCTATGTATTTCACTCATCATTTTCATTTGTTGTAACTGTTTTAATAATTGAAATGCAATTGATAGTATCACTAAATTTCTTTTTTGCTGAAAAAACACTACACAGAATATTTGTCCTAGAAACAACAAATACAAAATTTTGTAACGAATTTTTTGTTTCAGAAGCTAATTCAAATCAAAACAAGCAAAGTGGCATGCAAGGCCAAATTCATTCAATCAAGTTGGATATAACATCTGAATTGTATAGTGTAGCACATTAGCACTGTATATAATGTTAAAAATAGTGACAGGGAAAACTTAGCAAGCTAGAAATGAAGGTTACATGTATCCAATTTTCTTCTAAAGAACAACCAAATTGACACAACATGCATTGAAATGAAGCAATCAAATAAGCCTGTAGTATATGGCATATTCATAGCAAATAAAAACAAAAAACAAAAAAGAAAGATTTACCTGTCTCAACTCAGCAGCTTTGGTTTGATCACGATCCATAACATATCTGAATTAAGCAAAACACAAGAAAATGGAAAAAATAATATTACAATACAAGTGGAATAATTTGTACCAAGCTTGTGCTATAAAGAAAAAGGTACTTACCCAACTGCATTAAACAAACAACTATTATCAGAAGGAATGACCCTTCTCACAACAACACCTTCCATGATATAAATTGTATATAGCTAGTAACCTGAAAATCAATCAAAAATCTCAATATTGGTTCAAAATTAAAATGAACTATTAATCCATAATAAAAATGTGAACTTTATTCCAAAAAAATTCATCCAATATGAAGTAACCCATTATTCCTAACTTCTTAATTAACAACAGAGAAAGAATAAAAACCCAAAATTCAATTCATTAAAATAATCAAGGATTAAATTCTTACTGGAACCCAACTTGAAAAAAGTAAAAAAAAAAAATGCAATATTTTTCTTGGTATCAGCA
>JBBPBO010000003.1:64776878-64836557 GCA_037974295.1 Cicer cuneatum
AAAAAATATATATATATATATATATATATATATAGAGAGAGAGAGAGAGAATGAAATATACAGATCTATATAGGAAGAGGAAATTGGGTTGGAATAATGAAGAATGAAGCAAAGAATGAATGAAAGAATTTGAAGGGTTAGTTACCGCTTTGAGATAGATAGATCCCACCGTCTCTCTCTTACTTTGTTCTTTCGACATTATCCCATATATCTCTCTTCAAAAATCATTCTTAAAAGTTGTTTCATAACCACATTTTCCAATCATATTTTTAAAATAAAAACAAAATATTATATTTTTATTAAATATTAATATTTTAATCTATTCATTGAAATATATTTTTACTCAATTAATACATAATATTACTTTTGTCAAAAATATATTAATAATATTACTATTGATTTTTTTTATAATGATTCATATTATTTATAGTTATTTAATTTAGAGGTGTTGAATTGTACTGATATTATATTTCTTAATACCGATTTAATTTTATTTTATATAGAAATTATTTCCATAAATTTAAGTATTATCAAGGTATTATTTACATTTAACATTTCAAATATACAAATTATTTAAATATTATGAGATAATATAACTATCCTGATTAAATATACAAAATTTAGCATTGCATTTTTTTATCTTCATAAATATGTAATGTGCACTAAAATTGTCAATAATAATTAGGGAACATGATTAGCGATAATATAGAAAATAATCATTAATTTAAAAAAACATATTGAAATTACTAGAAGGATCACTCTTTAAATAATGTTTATGTGATCATTCATGAAAATATACCAAGATATTTTAAACCCTTTAAAATTAAAGCAATAACCCTTTAATGTTTTATGTTTTTCATCTTAAATGTTTATTTTATTTATAAAAATATCTCAATGCTGAAACCTTAGCATATTTATAAAAAAAACACATTAATTTGTAAATTGTGTGAACAAAACTTTAATTAAAATGTTTCTACAAAACTTACATTTAGCATAAATCTCATTGACTTTCTTAGAAAACATAAGCAAGTCATAGTCCAAGTAAACTATAATCAAGTAAAATTAAAGCTCAAAATGCACCACCAAGCCATGTGAAAAGTAACAAAATTACAATTACAATGAATTAATAAAAAAGTCTAAGTTCTTGTAGATTATAAAATCAAACATTGCAATGCAAAGCTCTCATTTTTCTGTTAAGCAAGAGTGTTATAACTGCTATTTGACAAATTTTTGTACTAAATAGCGTATCACAAAACAGTAAAGATTCATTTAAATTCCACTACACTATAATACTATAGTCGCTATTTAATAGTATCATAAATCACATATCAATTACACACAAACAAGCACATTGTATATGTACAATACTTGTAATTCTTGATGACAAACCACAGGAACAAGGCCAAGAACACCAGAGACATAGAAAAGGTTGTTGACTTTGTTTGCTCGAGAATATGGTCCTAAAGCTGCAGGGCCTTTTCTGTTTCAACAGCTTCCTAAATTCCAACAAACACTAAATAATTGATTCACTCACACGTTCCTCAATCCTCTTCATTTTACAAGTTCATGATCAAAATTAATGTTGCTATTAGGAAACAAATTACTCCCTATGTTTCCTATACATAATTTTAAGGTTGTTCTCCACAAACCATAAAAGTAGCTTTGATCAATAAATTGAGAGTATAATTAACAAAAATAAAAGTAATTAATGTAACTTCAAAATTTGAAGAAAAAAATGTAACTTTCTGGATTATGATGAAAAAGAATGGAAGAGAAAATGTTCAACCATGTGAATTTTGTTATCTCATTTGTCTTACATTCGTCTTTGAATTCATAAATCTAAAAAAAAAAATTATTTTTCAAACTTAGAAAAATAGTTATAAATTTAATTTAATAATATCAATAAATTTATTTTTAAAATTAAAGTTAAACAAAAAAATATCAGTATTAAACTTTTCTGCAATAAAATAAATTTAAGTTTAGGCTAAATAGCACCCGTAGTCCCTTAACTTAATTTCAGTTAACGTTTTAGTCCTTTATCTTTTTTTTTTCCAGTTTGGTCCTTTAGTTTAATTTTAAGTGACAATTTAATCTTTTATGTTTTAAAATGTCAACAATATTATCCTTTTTTTTACAAAAATTCATCAAAATTTTTAACCAAAACCCATAAAATTAATTATATTCTTTCATGTAATACAAATTTCATCATATTTGTAACTCAAATCTTCAAATAAACTCATATTTTCATTCTTTATTTCACTTAAAATTAAAATAAATGACTAAATCGAAAAAAGAAAAAAAAGATAAATGATTAAAACGTTAACTAAAATTAAGTTAAGAAACACATGTGCTATTTAGCTAAGTTTAATAATTATGTAGACACTTAAACTTAAAAAAGAATACAAACCCAAGCACCGGTAAACCTAACACAGCATGTCTCCTTCCATCCCCTCTTTTTTTGTCTAAATCACTTTTTTCAATAGTTTTTTATTGTTTTATTTAAATAATTGATTTTCATATATTTCTAAAATTTATATTTTGTGTTTTTTTTATATTGTCGTCTTAATAGAACATTATTTTTGTTGGTTGTCTTGGTGCAGAGTTGTTTTGATTTTGTGTGTTATTGTGGTATTGGTTTGATTCAAATAATAAATTAATTTCGTTCTAGTGCATATTCAATTAATAATTTTAGCGTCTTCAATATTACAATTTCATATGTGGTGTTCTAGACACTTTAATTTTATCATATATATAATCATTTTGCCGTTTTATGTTATTAACTTTAATGTTGTAAGTTTGTTCGTATATTCATCCTTTTTAATTTTAACGACTTTGAATTGTATTATTCTTGATCGATATAATTTCTATCAATTTGAATTAATAAATGCCTTTTTTTTTATAGTAAAAACTTGCTGAAACTTAAATTAAATTTATTGTAAAAAAATATTAATATTAATATATTTTACTTTAATGAATTGTATATTGTCAATCAATCATAATTCTCTACCATTGAAAATGTTTAATTTTAACTATAATTATTTTTAAAATCACATGTTAGTGGTTGTGACCTGCCAACAATGTAAAATCTTTTACATCAACAATATATACCAATTAATCTTATATATCAAAATTACTTCAATGATATTTGCTTATAGACTTATTTATTGTATGAATTATTAAATTTCAATATATTATTTTGTAAAAAAAAATCAAAACATTCCCATTTAAATTTATGACACATCTCAATTATTAATCATGAATTACTTATAAATTAATGTTGTTCCATTTCTTATGTATTTCTCATTACATTTACTTTTATCTAGTGATGATGATATTTATACATATGTTACTTTCTTTATTCTCATATATTCTTTATATTTTATCTCATGCCAAACCATAAAATAGCAATCTCATCTTTTTTATTTTTACATTCTTTATGTTATTTTTTACTTTTTTTCCTTTATAATTCTTTCATTAATCACACAATATATCTAAATTTAGTAGTGGTAGAACTACACATAAGTGACCAATTTAATGTCTTTTAGTCGGTGTCAGGTGTGATTCACAAATCACAAAACATTTTTTGGACTTTTGTTTCTTTATTGGGCCTTTTACTCTATTGGTGTGGGTTTGGCCTTTTTTCAAGTGTCTTTTTTTCCACTTCGTTTGGTGTGCCAGATTGGCATAGAATAAGAAATTGAAGTTGCACTTTTAAGTCACTTTTGTGTAGGTGGCTTCCTCTCAACACTTCCATGCCACATCACACTTCAAAACAATATTTTATTTGACAAAGCCAAGCAAAAAGGAAATTAATTGCTTTTAATGAAACATTAATGAGATGTTCATATGAAGAGATTCTCAACCACCAAAATTCTAAAACAAATTCTCTAACCTAATGATTTGTGCATTTCACAATGTGAAAATTCATTACTTGCATTGATTGATTTTGTTTATCTAATTAGATAATTAAAGTTTATTTGAAGAAAAAATAATTCTTACTCCGACAATGGAACGTATTTAACAAATCAATGATTTTGTTTTGTTTTTGAAGAAACAATATATAAAATTTTGACACAATATACAAATTTGACAAGAATTATCATGTTAATGATGATTGGTTTTTCTTTGAGTATTTGAATGACATAGAATGTTTAGGAATTCTAAATTATTGTTTGACACTAAAAATTGCTTTTAAAAAATATTGATCAAGCAAGTGGTCTATGCAATGCAAGTAATTGATTTTGGAAAAGAATCTTATAATTGCAACTGTTTTAATAGAGAAGAATATTGGTGAAAGGATATTGATTCCAAGAACAGTCACTTTTTAAGGTAGGTTTGTATCTTTCGCCATTTTATTTACATATTATATATCGTGGATTCATAACTTTAAAAATTCCTAAATAACACTAATAAATTAATACAAAATGTCGAAATTTATAATATATTTCAACATATTTTTTTCGGTTAGTTACATAAATATAAATATCGGTTCATTCACCTAACTTATTGCATGTCTAGTTACTAATTTTATTTAATTAAATATTTGATTTAAATTTTAAATTAGATATACCTATTTTTTTAAAATAATTTTAAAAACCTAAAATGTTAAGATTGATAGTGATTAATTAAGTTATAAAAGTGAGAAAGTTGCAATTACAGCATATGTACAAATTGTGGATAACATTTGTAAGTTTACAAGAAGTTAAAGTGATAAAGAAAAAAAGTTAATGCTCGATAATTACTTAACCTATTTTACAACAAAAACGAGACTATTCATTAAGAATGTGGTCAGAAACGTAAGTTCTTGCCCTACACATGGGACACGATCCTTGTTGGATAAGCCACTTGTCAATGCATTCTAAATGAAAAATGTGGCAACATTTTGGAAGTATTCTCACCAACTCTCCATCCTCAAAATCCTGCAAATCAAAATGTAAAGATGTTAATATGTTATAGTTACTTTAATTTCTTTATCGATTACACCACCATATTCAAATTGTATATTTCACTATTATTAAATACTATTAAATTATTTAATGTCTATTGAAATCTTACTTGAACTTTCTAATTGATAAAATAAATGTTTTGATTGAAATTAAGCAATTTAAATAAATAATTTGATATTTTATAAGTTTAAATTGCGAAAAAGTTACTATTTAAAAACTTAAAATAACATTCTACTTCTTTCTTTGTGTATGAATAAACTTACGATTAATGTTTTTACACTTTCTAATGATTTCAAGTTTTTTTTTTTTTTAATTTTGTCAATTTTCTTTTTTAATGTGAAAATTTATTTATGTTTTCAATTTGACATGACATACTCGAATACACTGGTCCCATCAACAATTTAATGTGGCAATTATTCCTCATAGTTGCATCAACAAACTTAACCTGTCACATTCACACTTTTATTATGTATCTTAACATAATAACATTGTGAGGACTTTGTATTAAAGTTTAATAATTCAAAAGATGAGTTATTTTTGCTTGCTCGTGAGACTAAAATTTAATAAAAAATAAAATTAATATTTTTTTTATTATTATTAGAATTTTTTTTAAACACTATGCATCTAGTCTTGTTTACTCTCACACTATAATGCAAATAAAAATTTTAAAATCTAAAATTGATATATGAATGAGTAATATGAAAATTTTGTTTTCACATGGATATGAGATGTTTGTTTCTCACCTGAAAGCAAATTGAGCAACATGACTCAATGTATAGTTTGATCATTTTATTGGAATTGAATTTGTTATATGGAAGTTTCGTAATACAACTTTGTGACATCCCCTTAACTACCATACTATCATCACTAAACATTTCTCCAAAGGTTGAGTCTAGTGAATTAATCTGAAAATAAAAAAATTTCACTAATTGAGAACAGTTGTTCCAATTAAACTAAATATATATATATATAGTTAACAATTCACTTGTAATAATCTAATTTATTATTAATAATTTACAACTACTTACATATAATAGATAAGCTTGTGCAACAGTTGGACATATCCATTCCACAAATACTTTGCCATTTAATAAACTTCTCAATAGAGCAATCTGCAATTTCACACCAAAATTTATATGTTAAAACAATACTGTGAAGAAACATTTACAGAGACATTATACTAACTCATAAGACATTTGATTAACACATACACTAAACATAACATTGATGATGTAAGTGAAAAAATCAATAATAATATAAAAAATTAAAACTAATTAAATATTAATTAAGGTGTTGGTGCTCCACATAAATAACCTCATTTCTATTAGATTAAGATAGAGACAAAGTAATAAAAATGCACACAATAATTAAGATGCTATGCCCACTAATTAATCACTAGTGAGATAATTGGCAACTAAGAATTTATTACTTTAGAAAATGGCTCACAAACAGAAACAAAACTCATCAATTCAATGGCTGCAATGGCCCCTGCAATTGCTCCTTTTCCAGCTCCATCAAGAAAACCAGCTTCTGTTGTTTGCCCTTTAATAGCTCCTGCTATTGTTCCTATCATTGATCCTCCTGTGCCAACATATAACATACAATTTTTTTTATTTCAGTGAGTTTGCAAAGTAATTTTTTATCTTGTTCCATCACATTTTTCTTCCTTTTTCTTTTAAGACTGTTTACTTACCTAAACCAACTACATTACATTACCAAACAATGAAATGTATAATATTACTTCTGATCTTTTTATAAGAGACAATACAAATTAATTGATGTGGAAAAACTAATGTATTATTGACCAATTTGTACTATCTCTTATAAAAAAAGATCGAAAAAAGTATTGTATAGCAATGTTTTAAAAGTTAGAGAATATCGGAGTTCAAATCTTTACTAAATGTTTTTTTCGCATACTAATGTAACATACCTAGTGCTAGAATGAAGGTGAATGCAGCAAAAAGAACTCTCTTCATAACATTCATGAATTTTTCAACTGCAGAACAATCAATAACATTTCTCACTCTTGAAGAAAAAATTTCTTTAAACTTTGTCACTGCTTCTAATGTTTCAGAAAACCACTTAATTGAAGAAGTGATGGTAATAGCCATTTTGAAATTGTGAGGATAAAGAATGAAATAGATGTATTGCCTCAAAATGAATTAGTTAGACAAGCATTTATAGACATGAGATTTTCTACAAGCAAATGCATTTAATTTTTATATTTTGGTGATAATGTAACCACCTCTATTGAATCTAAGTGTCATACAATATAGTGTAAAAAGTGAAGTCAGAGTTTAACCAAAGTTAAATGTGTTTAATGGAATGGACTAAACTTTTATAAATACAATGAACTCGAGTTCGAATTTTTATTATAAAAAATACTCATATTTAATATTTAACGCATCTCAGATAAAATTTATTCCGATAGAATGAAGAAAGCGAAGAAAAAAATTAAAATGATGTCAGGATTTTTAATATGTAATTATATTTTTGAGATAAATAATATTGCAGTGATGAGTAATTGAATACGTGTATCTCTTAGATTGTTTCTGAGAACGTTGAAAAATTGAAAGATAAACAATTTCATAAAGGATAGCATTTAGTGGTTTGCAGAGTATTTACATATAAAGAATGGAAGAAAAAAAATAATGATAATAGGAATAAATATTGGAACCGCCTTGTGCTGTGGACATGAAAAATAAATACTATGGACAATGTTACTTAGGCTTATATAGAAATATATCTGTAGCACAAAAAATTTGTTGTGTATATAAACAGAACATATTCTTAGGAAAAGTAGAAACAAAAGACACCACATGGTAGTTCAATTACCACCAAATTATTATTGATTTTGGTTTTTTCTAATTTGTCTTTTGGGGTCACTTTGTTGGTTACCTAAATAAAAGGAACCATAACTAATATTTATTTATCAATGTTGTCATAAGTGACTGAGTATGTGTAGTTAATTAAATCAATATTTTTTTAATGAATTTTAATTAAATAAAGAAGAAATTATATTAATATCTTGTTTTAAATTGTTTGTGCGATTAAGGTTATAGTTACGTCGCAAACTTTTATACTGCAAACAAATATATGAAAATGCGGCCGCAATTGCAATTCCAAAATGGAATTTAGTAGAATCAAAATTCAAAAGTGTAAAACCAAAGGGTTGATAACTTAATGTTGTGATTGGTCAAAATAAGCTCTTAAACCACCATTAGTTTGAATTGATTTTGGAATTGTTCTGTTGTTGTTGTCAGTTAATTAAAAAGTATACAGTTTACTTGAAGAGCATTGTTACAAAAAGGTAGTTGAATTGACCATATCCTCATGTTTTGTAGTAGTTCATCTTTCTTGCTCTTCCTTGCAATTGAGGAAAGTTTAGAAAAACAGGGTTTTTTTATGCAGCTTCCCCTGAAAGTATGCAGATCATTCAATAGAGTTCCTTCATTATAGCATACTATGTACACTTGAATAAAATTAAGTATCTTATCTTAGGTTAATATTTTGATAGAAATATAGTGTCAAAATCTTTTTATTCTTTTAAAAAATTTAATTTATTGCTACCTTTAAGTTTTCCAACAATATTAATAACATTAAGTAGTATAAATTTGTTGATTTTGTATATTAATGTTCTAATTTTGTTTAATTAAATTAAATTAAATTAAATTAAACAAAAACATGAAAAAATAGTAAAATAATCAGGATGTTATTAATAAAAAATACATCTAGTTATTTGAAAAATAACTTATATTTAAGGAAACTTATATTTATTTAGAGACAAAAGCACTAATATATTTCATCCATTTGTGAATAAATACTACTTCTACCCCAAATATAAACTAATTTATACTAAATCACAAAAATTAAAAGTTAGACAATGTAGTTATTTATATTAAATTTATAATTGCTGTGTAGTGTTGATTTTCTAAGACTATCATTCAATTGTTGGAATTCATAATTTTCCACTTAATTAATTATTTTCTTGAGTTTTTTATATAAATAAACAAGGGTATATTTATAACCAAATATTTAATGCATCTAATAATTTAAAGATAGGCTTATAAAAGGGACATTTTTCTTCTTCAAAATAAGCTTATATTTTATATACTAGTTGATATTAAATATAGATATATAATAATACATTATAATTATATTATATCTCCTCCTCAATTTATTAAGTCAAAACACGACTCTCATACCACTTACAACACGAATTAACAATTATGGACAAAAAAAAATGACTAATGACCATTAAAAGAGCATAGAATCATATTTTTACCCAAAATCATAATTAATTTTAGGTGTACCAACCATTTATATTTATACATTGTTGCAAATAACGGTTATATTTGTAAAATAAGTTTATTCTAAAAATACTCACTTTTAATATCCAATGTAGTATTAATTATTATTTTTAATTGTTCAATGTAATTAATTAATATTATGTGCATTATTTCTAAGTAATTTCTCTTCACTTTGCACTTATAATAGATAAAAATACACCAATGATCAATATGGAGACTAGTAAAATCACCGTTGAGACTTAATTGCAATTTTGTTTTTTTTTATTTTTACTTAATCGCATAATTAGTCTCTTATTTTAAAAGTTGTCAGTTTTTGTTTCTCTTATATTTTTGACTAATGTGACATACGATCTTATATTTTAACTAATGTGACATACGATCTTATGGTATAAAACCATTTAGATGCATTAATTATTTAGATATCCTTAATTAAATTACAAAAATGCAAATTTTCAAGAGTTAAAGATTAATTTTTTAAAAGGATTTTATTGCGATTTTATATTATTTTATCATATCTCACATTATTTAAAAAATATTTTATCACTATTTTTTAGTTAAAAAATTATAAAGAATGTCAAAACCTACATATTTTAAAATAAATAAATAAATTCTATAAATTAATAAAAATAAAAAACTAAAAATACAATTAAAATTTATTTTTATCATTTTTGTTAACTCATAAAATGATGAAATTGAACTGTTAGTACACATAAAAAGAGTATAATTTTCCTAATTAATCTGAAACTAAGTAGTTGATATTTAGTTGAATTCCATGAGCGAAATTCAAATACTCGATTCGCAGTTTGAACAGCTAATGGAAAATAACTAAAACAAGGTGCTAGATTGCTGGTTCCCGGTTATATTGCTTCTGTGGGCTGAGATATAGACAGTGTTAGTACTTCATAAATACTAACATGTCACTTAAATTGCATTAACTCATGGGTAGATATAGGTTTGATATTTTAGTCCATTAGACCACGTCACTTTTTTATTTAATATAAAAATAACTTTAATTTAAATGTTAAAATGACAACACTATACTTAAATTGATAGTGAATTAAGACATTTCAAATTAATATTACATTATTCGATATCAGACCGTTATAGACATATATTGTTATCAGACCGTTGCAGACATATATCGTTATTAGACAGTTGCACACATATTTTATATTTATTTAGGAGTTAGAGAAATTCATTTAATGTCACATTTTTCTTTTTTTTTAGATTTCTTCCCTTCTCGTTCAAATACCGCTGCAGACATATTTAGTATTTTTTGAGAGTTTAGAAAAATTTATTTAATTTTACATTTCTCTTTTATCACTCTTTCTCTTTTCATACTTCTTCTCTACTAGTTCAGATATCCGTTGTGTACATATTTTATATTTTTCTTATGCGTTAGAGAAATTTATTTAATTTTACATTTCTTTCTTTTTAGACTTCTTCTTTTCTCGTTCAAATAGAGTTGCAGACATATTTTGTATATTTTTAGGGTTTAGAGAAATTTATTTTATTTTATTTTATATTTCTCCAGAATTTTTCTCTTGTGGTTTAGTAGTAAGACGTAAATTTTATATGTAACTATGTGAATTGTGAACGGTTTTAGTGTGATAATTGAGATTGTGAACTTTAGTGTCTGAATTGTGACTTTGTGATTGTAAATTATTTATTGTTTTATGATTAGTGTAGTGTGGATGTGAGATTGTGAATTGTTTTACTTTGAGAATGTGAGTTTTAATCTTGAGAATTGTGAACCGTTTGTATGAATGTTTTGTGTAATTATTGTGTAATTTTTTAGTAGTGATACGATTTTAAACATAAAAAATTGATGCATTTTTCAAGAATAAAGTTTATGACAAAGATAATGATTGTAAAGCGAATATATTTTATTTGATTGAATTGTGTGATTTGTGAAAATTGTAAAATTTGTGTGAATTAAAGCTCTAACTTTTCCAGATATGAATTGTGTGAAGCTCTAAAAAAACTATATAACTTTTATGAATTTCAATTATAATATTTTAGTTCATGCTTGTCACTCCCCTCCAATATTTTATGCAAGATCCGTCACTACTCGTATCTAATTTTGTATATACATGAATATCAATCTTAATCTTCGATATGTATCTAAGTACCGATACTCGTATCTGATAAATGCGTTTGAACTAAAACAAATTATTAAATTACAAAAATATAGTCTTATTAAATTATCTATCCATCAATTACTAGTTCATTCTGTTTTATGCTAGAAAGATAAAAATTTGTCTTATGTTTAAGGTTATCTTCTTTTTAGGGTGTCCTTAAAAATTGTCTTGAAACATAAAATTACTTTAACGTTAAATGAATCCAAAACAAATCAATGTTCATGTTATTCAAACGAAAACGATGTGTTTGGTTTTTCTAATGAAGTATAAAAAGCTCTAAACAAACGTTTTATTAAATTAATATAATCAACTTCGTATAATATTTTTTTAATTAATTTAATATTTATTAAAATAATATCAATTTTAAATAAAAAAATTTAAATTTTAGATTTAAAAAATATAAAAATATAAAATATTTTTATTATTAATTTATTATATAAAAAAAAATTAAAGTAATTATCTTTGTAGTTTACCACGCTACAATTTTTATTCAAGGTTGAATGAAACAATTGAGTACTTAAGTGTGCACATTGTCAGTTTTGTGCAGAGCTACTTGCATAAGGTGATGCTTCTAGTAAGGGCATCTGTGAGTTGAATTTTAAAGGAAAAGACAAATTTATATTTAAATATATATAATATTTTAATAAATTAAAAGAATAATATGATAAATAAAAATATAATAATATGTTATTTTGAATTTTTTAAATATTAAATATAAATCAAAATTATAAACTAATAATAAAAAATATTTTATTAAAATTTACTAAAAAAATAATAAAGATTTATAGACTTTTTTAGAGGACCGTGATAAGATTATAAATAAACATAAACATCTCAAATAAAAAATAAAAAATCAATAAAAAGAAAAATGACAGAAGTATGTGGTAGGTTTGCAAACACTAAAAATTGGGAAATAAGACTTTTTTGTTGTTAGTGAAAATAGAAAGTAAGATTTTGGCAAGAAAAAAAAGAAGATAACGGGAGATCAGATATAATTTATTTTTCTTTATTTTTTTTCCCATCAATTTAATGCTCCCACTTGGGTAGAGGTTGGTGTTATCTAACTCTGGCTTTGGTTTTTTTATTCAATCAAACTTGCACGTTCACAAAAATTCTACAGTAATTTCTTTTTAAAATATACAATATTGTTGTGGGTTAAATGGAGGTTGTATAAAATAAATAAATTGGAGCTTTGGGACCTTACCTATCCTATTTTCCTAAAAAAAAAAACTAACACATGCTTGATCCAACATTATAAACTTTAAAGACAATTTAATATTTATTGAGATAATATTAATTTTTGATAAAATTTTACTAATTTCAAATTTGAAATATTAAAATATAAAACATTTTTGTTCAATAAAAAAGTTTTGAGCCATTTTTTATAAATAAAAATTTATCTTTTTATAGTAATTTAAATCGATTGTTTTAGTAATTTTACTTTTGAATCAACTCTAAATAACAAAATAAAAATCAAAGTTCTTACAACTTTTTATTTATTAATTATACATATGTTAGAATAAAATTTGATATAGACAGTTTTTGCAATATTTAAACTCGAATATACAAAATTTTAAATAAAACAATTTTTAATTATGTATCAAAATTGTTTAACATATATATTTGAAATGGAAAAAAAAAAGTTAATGGAATAACCTAAATATAAACCCAAGCAAACTATCTGGAACCCTAACACTCTACCAATGAAGTTCACAAATAATTTTAAATAATTTAATTATTAAAAACATAAACACAATTTGTTTAGAGTCTTTTTCTTTATTCAATGAACTACTTTTTGAAAGTTTTACTCCATACCCCTTTTATTAAACTTATATTTCCATATATTTTTTAAAATATTAATTATACCTTGCACTTTTTTTTATTATTTTAATAAATTAAAATTCACACTTTTGAATTAATATTTTAAATATAAAATTAAGTGCAAGGTATTATGTTATGTTTGTGAAGTAAAAAAATTAACTTTTTATATATTTTCTAGTAATTAATTAAGTTTTGTATTGTCCTCTGTAAGTAAAACGTTTTTCGGTAATTACCAGACAACTTTTGCCAAGTTTTCCAATACAGAAGCCTTCTACCGGAAAACTTAGAAAAACTTTTTCGGAAAATAAACGTGCATTTAACACTACCGAAAAACTTCCTTCCAAGTTTTCTGGTAATTTTTTTTTCCAATTTTTTTATAGTTTTTTTAAATATTTTTTATTGTAAATTTTGATAGATATGGATAATCCACAAGTATTATCTGATAAAACATGCATTGATACTACCAACGTTTTTAACACACAACATATATGAATAATTATAATCAGCATCCGGGATAACCATATACTCCTAATCTCCCTTGTCATCTTCTTCTACTCTCATCTGTCATCTTCTCCTCGTCGACGCTGTCGGTCGAATCCTTTCTCGAGGATGCATCATAGATGATGAAGTACATTCCTCGCGTGATGTTCGGACGATTTTTCCATCTCTACCTCGTTCACCAGCGGCCACTAGAATTATAAAATAACAAGAAAAAAAATCAATTAAAACTTAAAAAAAAAAAAAAACTTCCGAAAAACTTAAAAGTCAAGTTTCCCGGTAATTACCGGAATTTTTTTTGGTCAAGTTTCTCGGTAGTATAAATTTGTAGAAAATTTCCGGAAAACTTGATGTTAAGTTTTCCGGTAGTTCATTTTTTTCGAAGAACTTTTCTCCAAGTTTTCCGGTTACCGAGAAACTTAGAGAAAAGTTATCCGAAAAAAATGAACTACCGGGAAACTTAACATCAAGTTTTCCGGAAGTTTTCTGCAAATTCTTACTACTGGAAAACTTAAAAAAAAGTTTTCCGGTAGATTTTCAAAAGAACACACTTTTTCCGGAAAACTTGAAATGACGGAATGGTAAAATTTTCAGATTTTATGTTTTATTGAAAGACAAAATTATCTTTTCCTTAAATTTGTGGGGGTATAAATATAATATGGAGGTATGGAGTAAAATCTTCCTACTTTTTAGGCTAAAGGACTTTTACCTTGGTCACACTTGGTCCAGATCCTTCCCAATGAGTTTATGAGAATTGGATATCATACCCCCCATTTAGACCTACACCCCCAAAAATAATGAAAACCCATAAATGTCTATTGATTTTCATTTCCAACCACGGTTAAAAAAAATTTACTCTAAAATCTACCCCATCAGCCAAATTTCCGGTAGGTTAATTTTTTTTTTCCGAAAAATCCGGTATGAAATTATAACTACCGGAAATTTCAAAATTTCAAAAATTATAACTACCAGAAATTTCAAATTTGCAGTAGTTATAATTTATGGAAATTTGAAATTTTCATTAGTTCATTTTGAAATTTCCGGTAGTTCATTTTCAATACCAGAAATTTCAAATTTCCAATTGGCACTCTCGGAAATTTCAAATTTTGAAATTTCCGGTACACATTTTTAACTACCGGAAATTTCAATGAATTTGAAATTTCCAGGAAAAAAAAATTGGAAAATTCCTTACTTTTCCGGATTTGTCTGTTTGTGAAGTATATGGGTCGGTAACTTTGTTTTTACTGAATAATTGAGGACAATACAGCCAATTCACATTCAAAATTTTTAACTGGGGGGTATAAGGTTAATTGGGGGGTATGATATCCAATTCTCTGAGTTTCTATTGGTTTTGAGCCATTGATTTTTTTTTAAGTATCAATTGTTCTATTTTAGATGGATTGATAAAAATGGTTCTGGCCTTTTAGGCCTTTAATTTCAACAAGTGCACAATTGAAAGATTAAGTTCTATTGGGCCAAAAAGAAAAGTTCTATTGTGATTTATCATTAGCCATGTTAAGTAGAACAGTTTCGTTATTTTTAATTTCATCTTTTATTTATGATAATAAATGAAATGATGTTTTTTTTATAAAAAAAAGACATTTATTTGTAAGTAAATCAGCATATTCTGCACAACAATTTAAACTCGCCAATAAAATTAAGAAGATAAAAAACTTCGCAAAGAAGAGATTAAATGAAAACAGTAAAAGATGAATATATAAGAAGTAAATCCACAACAATCTTAAAATCAAGATATGTATGTTTTCACATGTATTATTAGCACTTTAGCTGAATTATTTAGTGGATCGAAGTGAAAGATAGAAAGAAAAAAAAAATGTGGTTAACGTGACTGATTACAATTTAGCTATTGTTCCCCAAATAAAACAATTGATTGGTGGGGGCACAAAACTATTTTTGATGAGATGAGCCCTACTGAACTTTAATCATTAGTTATTCTATCATGTGTAAAACGTGCCATTTGCTCTAATATTTATTTATTTAAATTAAAAAATATATCAATAAAACATAATTTTAATACAAATTCACTAAAAATTGAAATAAATAAATATGTAAATATATTTATAACATTCAAATTAATAGTATAAAATAATTATAAATTTAACAAAATTAAAGTGATCGAAATATCTATACTTTTAGATCTACAACGTTAAGAATATTGAAATCATTGTTTGAATATATAGATTAATATTATTATATCGTTTCAAATAAAATGAATATTATAATGAGACGGGAAAATTAAATGTTGCCCTTAACTGATAAGATTACATACAAAAAAAAAACAAAGAGAAAATAAGTTTATATAAAAATTATTTATCTAGATAAACATATAGAGAAAAAAAACGATGTATATGAATAATTTTAAACAAAAAGTAACTCTAAATTACGTCTAATCTGGTCCCTTAATTTAATTTCACTTAACGTTTTAGTCATTTATTTTTTTTTATCCGATTGGTCATTTATTTTAATTTTAAGTGACAATTTGATATTTTATGTTTTAAAATGTCAACAATATTATCATTTTTTTTACAAAAATTCATCAAAATTTTCAACCAAAACCCATAAAATTAATTATATTCTTTCATATAATACAAATTTCATCAGATTCGTAACTCAAATCTTCAAATAAACTCATATTTTCATTATTTATTTCACTTAAAATTAAAATAAATGACCGAATTAGAAAAAAAAAAATAAAAGACTAAAATATTAACTGAAATTAACTTAAGGAACCACGATAAGTGCTATTTAACCTTATATTTATTTGGAGTTGTTACTATGTAAGTATTTTTTTTTTTTTTTGGTTTAAAAACAACAATGTGACGGCATCCCACTTGTTACAAATTATTGCACCACTACATCTTCATAAAATAAAAAGATTTTTTAAGTTTTTGAAGTTTAGCGTAGAGGTCAAAGACTTTAGAAAAAAGTGGAAGAAAGGATGGATTTGGGAGATTAAGGTTTTTGGAGATTTTTTTTTTATATAATATAAAATTTCTCTAATTTAGAGAATTTAACCATTTTATTAGAAGAGGATTTTGAAGATTTATATAATTTCTTCAAAATATTTTATATTATTAAATACTCCAAAAAATAAAAAATATATATAAGTGGAGTTCATTATTTATAGATATGTATCATATGATGTACGTGCATGTAAACAATTGTTGGAGTTGTTAAATTCACAATTTTTTTTTATCATTCTAATCACTGTAATTCTGTTCCCCAAAACCACCAAGTTATTTTTGCAGTTTGGATTATTTTGATTATCACTCTTTTGATTATTTTGCAATTTGGAGTACATTTTTTTACTACATGGTTTATCTAATTTGATGATAATTACTTTTTCATTGTTGCTATAATTAAGATAATCACGAGTTTGATTGGAAAATGTTTATACAATATATATTCATTAAGTTAAAAATTAAATACAAATTTAATATAAAATTCCAAACAGCTATTACATAAAAATGATTATTATTTAATAACTTTTATTTTATTTTATATTTCTACCATCCATCTCATTTTAGCTACCATCTATCTCTTTATTTTATTTTATATTTCTACAACATAATATATTATTAATGAAATGATATGAATCTTTTATTGTGAACAAAAACTACGATTATTTAAAGATGTAATTTATATAGTGATAATTATCTTTAAAATAATAAATATAAATAATTGTGATATACTGACATGTAAAATATTTTACGCTATTAATACATACAAATTAAATTTTAATTTAATACTACAGAAATCTACATGTGAGAATAATTTAATTGAAATTTCGACTGTATATTAACAAATGAAAGAATTTTTATATATTTTTTTCTCTAAATCAATAAATTAATTATAATTTTTTGAATTAAAAACTACTATTGTCGAATTTTGTATTTTAAAAACATCGTTTAATAAACAAAAAATATTATTACACTGATTGAAGTAACATAGATTGATTTTTTTAAGGAAGCATAGATATGTTAACGATCCAAATGCAAATGCAAATGAAATATGAAGATTCATCGAATCAGCATCATAGAGGAGATATATGTAAGACAAATAATATGTTGGTAATTGAGAATTGAATTTGTGATTCAGACAAAAAGAAAAATGAAACATAAACCGTTTACTTGACCATTTGCCAACGTTGGTCGTGGTCGTCGTGGAATCGATACACGTTTTCTTATTTCATCTGCCAAAATATCATTTTTCAAAATAGTTATATAAGGTAGGATGATGTGACAAAATAACATATTTTTGATATTATTGTAAAACAGTTTTATAGAGATAATATATTATCTTTTAAATTCTTTTATATTATGTCCAAACTTATGATTTACTTGTTACATGAGTCCTATTTTTTTTATTATCAATTATTTTTCATGACATAAGACAGATAAATCTTTAAGAACAATTGTTTAAACACAGGTATTTTTATCAAGAATTTTTTAAGTATATATTACCTCTCTAATTCCCAATTATTCATTGCTCTTCGTTTGATGTTGCTGACAATGAATGGCAACATTCATGTGAATAATAAAGACAAAACTTAATATTGTTTATATCATGGATGTCTTGTTCTCAACTAGTGGACTTTTTTAACTCATCAAACAGTGGACCTTAAAACTGTTTTCATTGCATAATCACTTTAAGTTTTAAGTGATATAATGGGCAGTTTGTTTTTAAAAATTATTTTTAACTATATTTCAAAAAATATTTTTTATGATAATATATTTAAAAATAATATAATTTATTTTAGATTTATCTTTTACATATTAAAAAAATTCATTTTGACATTTAAGGTAAATGTTCATTATAAAAATTTTAACAACATAAACTAATATTTTTTTAAAAATTTATCTGTTAAAACAAAGAGTTTTGAGAAGTTTCTCAAAATAATTTTTCATTTTAATTATTTTTAAAATTTCATTATTCAAAATATGTTGTTGCAAATAGATAAAATAGTTAAAATAAAATTTTATGATAAATTATTTAAATTAATTTTTTATTAAAATTTATTTTTAAAATTCTTTTTAAAAAAATTATAACAAAAAGATGGAATACCAATCTATTTAAACAAATAACTGTAGCAAACGAGCGCAATACCACCAGTTTGTCACACTTTTTTTTTAATGAGAAATGCAAATCATTTTTTGATAAGTAATTTTGATTAAGTTTTCATAGAAATTATTTTTAATAGATAATTATGTTTTTTTAAAAAATAATTTTTATAATAGTAAATAAATACAAAATAAATGATATTTTTCTTAACATTTTTAATTAATAATCTAAATTATTGATGCTAAAATTATTTATTTTTTAATTTTTAACAAATAAGATTTTATTGTGATTTGTCATAGTATAAAATTGTATATTCAAATCAAAATTAAAGTGATATTTAATGTTTTTTTTTAAATTAAAGTTCATTCATTGTTTTAATGATTTTTTTTTCTTCTATTGATGCTTTCCCTTACATTTGTTTTGGTCATAAATAACTTCAATCATTCTTAATTATGTATTATGCATATTAATCCAATTTTTTCATAAAAAAAAATTCATATGAATCCAAATCTGAAGTTTGACTTAGTTCCCCTTGCTTGTTCCTTCCTTTTCATGTTGTTAATTTCACAAAACTTCAGACTTTTTCTCTTTTCCACCTTTAATTAATGAAGAAATTTGATCTTTTCCTCAGAAACCCTTCTATATAAAGTTTCAAACTTTGATTTCTTCACCCCAAAAACAAAACAAACAATAAAAATCCTTTCTTCACACTTTATCCCTATTTTTGTTAAATTCTGATCCAAAGTTTGATTTTTATATCATTATAGTTACAAATCTGCAAAATTTTGTTGAAATTCTGATCTGGGTTTCTTCCATTTTAGCATCTTCACTGAAAAGTTTGAAGCTTTGGTCTTTTACCTTATAAAAATCTCATCTTTTTCGTTTTTGTTCTTGTGTTACAATCATGGGTGGTTGTTTGAGTAAAAAAGGGTTAGAGGTAGAACACATTGGTCATACACATGTTGGTGTTTCTGCTGTGCAAAATCAAAATCAAAATCAAAATCAAAATCAAAATCAAAATCAAAATCACAATCACAATCACAATCACAATCACAATGAACCCTTTGTGAATCAATCAAAAGCCCCTTCAAATGAACCATATCAATTACCTGAAAAACAAGTCAGAAAACCAATTGTTCAAAGGTCATCAGATTCAAACACAATTCTTGGAAAAAACTTTGAAGATGTGAAGCAAATTTACACACTTGGTAAAGAATTAGGGAGAGGACAATTTGGTGTGACTTATCTTTGCACTGAGAATTCAACTGGTTTGAAATATGCTTGCAAATCAATTTCAAAGAGGAAACTTGTTAGTAAAGCTGATAAAGAAGACATAAAGAGAGAGATTCAAATCATGCAACATATGAGTGGACAACCAAACATTGTTGAGTTTAAAGGTTCTTATGAGGATAGGAATTCAGTTCATGTTGTTATGGAACTTTGTGCTGGTGGTGAACTTTTTGATAGAATTATTGCCAAAGGACATTATAGTGAAAGAGCTGCAGCTTCTATATGTAGACAGATTGTTAATGTTGTTCATATTTGTCATTTTATGGGTGTCATGCATAGAGATCTTAAGCCTGAAAATTTCTTGTTGTCTAGTAAGGATGATATGGCAAATATTAAAGCCACTGATTTCGGCTTGTCGGTTTTCATCGAAGAAGGTAAAAAATTTAGCCATTTTTATTGGTGTTTCTTTTTGTATGTTGAGAAAGTTATAGTAATATTTGTGAATTCTAGAATGTGATGTGTGTGAACTGTTGCATAATATTGAGATTTTAACTGCTGAGATTTTGAGGAGCTTTATTTACTAGCTTTCTTTTTTGTTGTGGGAATTGTAGTTTTGGAATTTTTCTTACCTTTTAGGTTGATGATCAAATTTTGTATTGCTTGTAATAGTGCATTTCTAATATTTGTCATCATTAGCCCTGATTTTTAAAGAATTACAAAGTTTGAGAACATTTTTTTTGTTGAATACGAATTTTTTAAGATGTTGAGTTGAACTAGTTTCTTCTAAGTTCTAACTAGTTTTTAAATGCTTCAAATCATTTATGTGTGACATACATGACATGCAAGAACACGTGCGATATGGAATTTCTGGCGCTTTTGCAAAATTGTGTGTTATGTAGATTGGTTACGGACACTGCTACAACCACAATATTGTGTCCGCATCACGTGTGTAGAGGAGCACACACACACTACATTAGTGGCAAAATTAGGCATGAAACTTAGGGATATAAGGATAAATGAATGGCATTAAATACCTTTTCATTCACAATCCATGAAGAGATTCTCATATGTAATTTTAGTATGTTCGGCAACTTCTTGTATTTTGATCAGAAGATTTATCATATTAAAGAGCAGGATTATCTTCCATTTAGAATATATACTAAAACTTTTCCAATTATTTATTCTCAGGAAAGGTATACCGAGACATAGTTGGCAGTGCTTATTACGTTGCGCCAGAAGTTCTACGTCGTAGATATGGGAAAGAAATAGATATATGGAGTGCAGGAGTTATATTGTATATCTTACTTTGTGGTGTGCCTCCATTTTGGGCAGGTAAAAAAAATCAATTTGAACATTGACATTTTCATTATGGAACAATCACCTTGTACTAGTCTTGACTAATTTTTCCATAAAATACATGTTTTAGAGACGGAAAAGGGAATATTCGATGCCATATTGCTAGGTGATATTGATTTTGAAAGTCATCCTTGGCCAAGCATATCGCATGGTGCTAAGGACCTTGTTCGTAAGATGCTTATACAAGATCCAAAGAAACGCATCACTGCTGCTCAGGTTCTAGGTGGTTATCTTTTATTCTGTTTTTTTGCCTCAGATGAATTTTTCACATTACAATTACCCTAGATTTCTATTTTCACGACAAATGTTAGTATAGTTAGTATTATTGTTGACTGATAGCACCATTTTCGGTATCCATAAAAAATTTCTTGGTTAATGTTTTGTAATTTCTCTATTGATTGACTCCTATGTAACGTATGTGAATTATTAGAGCATCCATGGCTTAAAGAAGGTGGCAATGCTTCTGACAAACCAATAGACAGTGCCGTGCTTTCGAGAATGAAGCAATTCCGAGCAATGAATAAACTAAAAAAACTCGCCCTCAAGGTTAGTCCTTCCACAAGCTACATGAAGAGACTTACATTGCAAATTTGTTACTAACTTCTTTGTTTGTGGATCAACAATTAAAAACATTAAAAGCTAATTTTAGTAAATGTGTGTTTCAGTCAATATTTACGCATTGAGAGAAATAAAAATATTCACATAATGTTCTAGTCGCGACTCTTAGTTCATTGAAAAATCTTTCAGGTCATTGCTGAAAACCTTTCTTCAGAAGAGATTCAAGGTTTGAAGGCAATGTTTACAAACATGGACACTGACAAAAGTGGTACAATCACATATGAGGAATTACGGGCGGGATTGCACAGACTCGGCTCGAAGCTTACCGAGGCTGAAGTGCGGCAGCTTATGGATGCTGTAAGCCATTGCTGATTTATTACAAGATTTGTCCACTCTTTTTTTCTTTCTTTTTTGCTAATTAATTTTTCTAAAATTATATCCCTTTGCTTAATTTTAAGGCTGATGTAGATGGAAATGGAACAATTGATTACATTGAATTCATCACTGCTACAATGCATAGACACAGGTTAGAAAGAGATGACCATCTTTACAAGGCCTTCCAATATTTTGATAGAGACAACAGTGGGTAAGTACTTCTATCTTGAGTTACTATTTCTTCAATCTATCACATTGTCAAAATTAACTAGGTCCTGTTTGGAATGACTTATATTTCAGTTTATCTATTCGCTTAAGTACATATGAGACTGTTTGGTAGAGCGTATGGAAACAGCTTGTGACATGTTCATAAGTTCTCTAGGATAGCTTATGAAAACAACTTATAACTTCTACCGAAATCAGTTTGACTTTATATTATCTTTTGTTATAGAAATAACTTATATATAAGCACTAATAAATAAACGTATATGCTATAAACACTTAATTAAGTTGTTTATCCAAACAAGATCTTTTCCCTATATGTTTCATGTACATCTTTAAATTTTTAATAATAATAAACAAGGATCAATTATCGAAAATCCGATTTTTTCCTAGATTAAAAAGTACATTCATTACAGAATCGTCACTCTTATAAACACATATCTTTGTTTTGTTTGATTCCATCAGTTTTATTACAAGAGATGAACTGGAAACAGCCATGAAGGAATATGGTATGGGCGACGAAGAAACAATCCGGGAAATTATATCCGACGTTGATAAAGACAATGTAAGCCTATTTGTTTTTTACCCTTATTTTTACTTCAGTTAAAAAAAACAGTGCAATCGGTATGGTGAAAAAATCAGAGGAGTTGGATGAATATCGAATGACTCACATTCTTGTCTCACGAATCATATTCATAACATGAATTCGAAATACGAGCCAGTCAATCTTTCATCGATTGACTCTAATTACTGATTACACCCTTTTAAATCCAAGATCAATTTTTATTGATTTGTACAAGTTTATATTGTAGTTCCATAATTAAAACTCAATTTTGTGGTTTCATAGGATGGTAGAATTAACTATGAAGAATTTTGTGCAATGATGAGGAGTGGAGTCCAGCAACAAGGCAAGCTATTCTAAACAAATCACACAATATATGTCACTAGTTTGAGTCTCCTATACAGCCAATACCAGCATGTGAAAAAAGGCTTAAACTTCCTTAGTTTGTGAGAAGAGATTTCAAAGTTTTTTACATCATATCATAGCCATGTAAAACTTTTAATATAGATTTGTAGTAATGAAAATGCTCTACTCTTATTTCTCTTTTTGGTTTTTTTAATTTCTAGTTTTGAGTGATCTTGTAATTTGTTTTATAAAGTATGGACTCACCTAGGAAAGGTGGTTTTCCCAATTGCATTATTATATATATACAGTTCATCAAAGGGCTTATTATATTCCCCTTATTTTTGCCTTTAAATTATCTTTATTTATTTATCGATAAGAATCGAACTCGACACCCTAGAATTTACAACACTCACACACTTAGAAATTCTAGTAAAAATGTGTTAGAGAATAGAGACTATATTATTAGGTAAGGTGTCTTGCATTCATTAATTCAAACATAACCTATCATAATATCCATGGCCATAACAATCCTACAAAACCAAAAAATCACCAAATATTCCAATTCTTAGTTTACTTATTTAATAAATAAACACTTTCATCCAAAATCAAACTTGAGCAACTTTGATTAATACTAGCATGCATATCATACATATGCATATAGTAATAGAAAACACTAACATGAATTAATCTTGATCAGAAACCATGAATCTTGATGTTGTCCTTTCTGACAAGACCAGCATGAACAAGAAAGTGTGTAACATTTTTTCGTTGATCACCTTGGAGTTGTATAATCTTACCAAGCTCCTTGCAATTTACAACATTTCCATTGCAACAAAACTCTTTCTTGAGGTCTTTAAGAATCTTCTCATAGCTGAATTCTTTCTTCAGTCCTTGCACTGTTGTTAGGCTCTTCTTTCCATTTCTTTGTTGTATCCGAATATGGACATACTCTTTTGCGCCCGGCGCATCCGATTCTTTAGCCTCCGAAAATGGATCGAATGTGGTCGGGATCTGAATATCAACCATGTACACTTGCTTTGTGATTAAGTTTCACCTTTCCTTCACATCATATAATTCAAAATTTGATTATTAGCATTCACGCAATCGCAGATCCCGATTTTAACTGAAAATCGAGCTACTAATATCATAATTGTATTTTAAAACTAATTTGGTAAAGACAAAATACAATTTGTTTGATCTTCATCTAACAACTAAGATCTCTTAAGTGTGTGGCATCATCGGATTGCGGAGAATCTAAGTTATAATATGTTTGATAGATTATGTAAGTTCATGTAAGTAAAATAAGATGTGCACTTTAGAAGATAATAAATTGAAATTAATTATTGATGAGATTGTGATCAAATAAATACATGAAGAGGTAAAACAAACTATGTGCTTGTTAAATTAATAATAAAGCGACTAAGATATATTTCTTATCATTATAATTTGAAGGTATTAGAACCATGATTAATCATAAATATGAAAATAAAATAAAAAAGAACTTTCTTGGGATTAGCCATATCAAACTTGGAAAATATATGATATTTCAATGTTAATTACTATTCGTCTTATTTTAAATAGTCTCAAATCTTATTTATCTGTCTTAAATTATTTGTCATTTTATAATATTAATTATTTTTTTTTTTACTAATATACTTTTATTTATCGTATCTCTACTTATCAACTAAGTGTAATTGATAATGATATTTAAGTAAATAAAACTTATTATATCATTAAAATCAATGAAATTAATTATTTTTTTAAATACCACACATAACTCAAATCAATTAAAATGAGACGAATAGAGTAATAAGTTTTCATAAACAATCAACTTTTGAGGCAAAGTAGGATAAGAAAGAGAGCGAACCTATAATCTGCAGAGAGATAAGAAGGCTAGAAAATAAAGAGAAGAGAGTTGGGGAGAATGGGAGTGTGGAGGTGGGGGTATATATAGCAAGTGAGGTAGGGTGGTTGTGATTGGAAACAAAGATTTTTTTTTTTACAATATTATTAATTAGATAATGTTAAATATTATTAATTTACATGTTGTAAATAAAAGTTATTATTCCAGGAATATTTCATCAATTGCAATGGGTGAATGATAATTAATTAATTAATTCAGGTGTTGACGTGCAGAATATAAGGTGCTTTTGGATGAATTGGAGTATCATATTCTTAAATTGAGAGGCAGTAGTGGTAGAGAATGAGGGCAAAGAGAATCTTGACTCAAAATTTTTATTTGCAGATTCTCTTCCTGTTTTGATCATATCGTTTGTAAATGGCTATATACACATAGAATTTTCTCTTTAATTTTCTAATTAGTAGTTATTTTCCATTTGTATATTATTTTATTTATACTTTTACTGATGGAAATAAAAAAAATAAAATTGTGCGAGTTCTTGATAACAATTGGTGACCAAATTATTTACAAGAAAGACATTATCAATTATCAAAAGAAACATAATCATAATGCACAAATTAAACATTGGAATGATTGGTCAGACAAACATCAGGTTCATACCGATGGTTCTGATGTACGAAAATATATTTTGTTTTTCATCCAACAAGTGTATTGATTGATACATTAATTCATGACTCGATACTTTTACCATATGACGTTACACCAAATTTATGTTAATTATGCATTTTTTTGAATTTATATATTTGGGTGATGATAAAATATATATACAATCCTAACTTCCTACAAAAATATTTATGTTAATATTTTTAATAAAAATATTTCTATTATTCTTTTTTATGTCTTTATTTTATGTCTTTATATATTTTTGTGCTTATTAGATTCTCTACGGCTTACAAGGTTTTTCTTTTTTATTAGACTAAAAGTTTTTTCCGTTTTATTTTATGGAGCCATCTTACAATGGATCGTGAATGTAAAGATGACACCCACTTTAGTAAAATAAAATGAGTAAATTGCTATTTTAATCTTTAAAATTCTATGAGTACATCAATTTAGTTTTTCAAATTTGCAGAATAAAAATTTGATTCCTCAATTGGAAAAATATTAATCAATTGAACTGTCTTTTAAATTTTACACCACAACTTTAAAAGTTTTGTGCTTATTTTAATTAATCAAAATACTATTTAAGTCTACATGTATATTTTTTATTGATTTTGATGAATGTTTATTAAAGAGATACTTTGACAGAGACACTAAATGTAAATTGATTGAAATTCTTTAACTTAAAGGATTAATTTACTATTTTGTAATTTTGAAGGAGGAAGTTAACATACCATTACAATTACAATTTCAAAGACTAAAATAGCATTATACCCGAGTGACACAATATATAATGTGGTGAGGTGGGTTATTAAGGTTATTTTTGCATGAAATCATAAGATATTATGGTATAGCCATCAAGCATTACATTACATTTACATGCAAGAGAAAAAATCATTTTAAAAACGATTATACTAATACTAATTAAAAAATCATATTTGTGATCAAACAACTTGTTCAAATCAAAATCCTCTCTTATGATACTTTTAACCACATTGCTACCCTTTTCATCACAATCAAAATTCTCTACTGTCTTCAATAAACCAAAGAGGTTTCAATTTGAGCATAGACATGTACCATTAATCTTTTATCTTCTCAAACTTGGATCCCTTTTCAGAAATGATCTAGGTGAAGAATACCAAGATAAAAAGGAAAATGAACAGTGCTAGCAAACCCAATATCATCATGATCTGGCCCTTCACACTCGCCTTCTTCATCACCATTGCCACTCTTTTCTGAAATCATAAACAAAGAGTCACACACTTCAACTTACACAGTCAACATTCAAAGCTGTTCCATTCATATTTTTATTACTAGCAATCTTAAAGTCAGATAGCGAAAACTAAATGCAGAAACTCACTTGGACGAAATCTAGACGATTGGATGTACTGTCCATCTCGTTGCCAAGTTCATCTAAAATCTTTTCCTGAAGCATCAAGATTTCAACAATTTAGAAAGAAATACTATCGCAGTAACAAAATCAAGTGTGAGAAAACAACTTCCATATAAATGTTTCCTAGTCTCCTACTTCTCAAAACAATAGAGAAAAAAAATCATAGAACATAAATATCTTTAATCTACCTGCCCAAGGAGTTCTTCATGTATCGTAAGTCCAACACCTCCGATTCTTTGTACACTTAAACTAAGCTCATCCAACTCCTCGTCCTGCCTCCTATCAGTACCGATAAATATTACATTAAAACAATGACAACTAGCAGTTCCCAGAAAGAATATGCATTCCCTGGAAGGTTTGCTAAATATTTGAGCACCATATTTCATGCCTATATGTGAAAGTTACTTGCCACAGTTTATACTATTTTTTCACCATATTGTTCGTTTTCTTCTATAAGGATGAAAAACAGAATCACTTGTTTCAGTTATATTGTTTATCTAACAGTAACAGTAGATTCAAACATAACAACATTAAAACAATTAGCAAGGATGTCAAGGAAGAACAAAATCCATTAACAGAATTGACTAGTGGAGTAGCCCAAGAAACACATGTGCATATTTTCACAATTTAATGCAATTACAAAGGAGCTCATTTCAGGTGAGAAAGCAAAATATAGGAGTTGACAATATAATTAGTTCTGCTTAAGAGGTCAAACTAACAACCAAGACAATTACTTACAATCTCATGAAGAAAAGTGGCCATATTTGGAGTTCAATATCATGAACATGTGAACAAAGTCAATTTAAGGTGGGAAAAAACACAAAGACTTAACTCAAAGCCACATGCAAGATAGATGAAAAAAGAGAAGAAAAAGTACTTTATAAGAAGCATCTGCCTATCTGATTCTGATTCTATAAAATCATCATTATCCCCAGCGGCGTATTTGTTGGATGTACTTTGATGAGAATCAGGAAGCCTCATTAATTCCCTGTGCATCCCATTTATACTAGCTTGAGTTGTTGTATTTGAGCCCTTTCCAGATTCCACTGTTTTCTTAACTGTGCGCACCTATTGATGAATAACATTCGTTCATGTGTACCATGCAGATAAACAAAGACAAGGGAATCTAATATGTGTGATACACTAAATGAGTTTAGAAAATTTTGACGTATTCCTCACTCTTGTTAAAGTTTGGCATAGGTTATGGATACCTGGGCACGAGCATTGCTGGTCCACCTCCTCCGGTTTTCAATCTCCACATCATCAATGCCATACCATGAAGGATCTCTAGATGCAACAGAAATTGCTTTGTCCAATTCATCCACCTTTTTATCAAAAAATTAACATATCTCAGTAGTTTGAATTGGTTGGATCACAGCAGAAAATACCATATGCAAGAAATAGGAAGAGGAGGTTTGAATAAACAAGAGAATCGAAATGGGGTGATGAAAAGAAATAAATGAGTATATAACAATAACATTACTACACTAAACTATGTATTAAGAAGCAATTGTATTGATGTTATAAGCAAATAATGATATTTACAAATATTTTGCTTACAATGTTCACAAAGTAAACTGCTCTTTTCCTTTTAAGTTTCTTACTAAAAATACCATATACTCGGGGTAAATAGCAGCATCAGATGTGGGAATTTAGACATCTAGATCTTAGACGCAAATCCGTCATTTTCCTTCTTACCACAAAAGAAAGTCAAAACAAGTGAAGGTTACTTACTTCCACCCTCTGATCTAGATTAAAATCCAAACCTTTCATACTTTAAGTGTGTGTTTAATAATAATTCACACATCACAGTTCATGCAAATGATGATAATTAATATATATACAATGTAGGAGGAATAACTAAAATTGATTTAAAACAAAATCTCATATTGGCCAAATTGTGGAAGGTACTGCAAATGCTACAATAGAGACAAACCTGCCACTCAATACTTCCACAAGCAGCAATAACTTCTTTTGAAAGGTGCAAATGCTCCCCAGTATCAGATGTGTTTTCCCATTGGTGAAAGTTAGATTGCAACCTATCAATCTTACCATAAAAAAAAAAAAGACAATAAAATATGGGTTTAAACACGGTGCACTGACAATGTAAATCATCTAATCATAATCGTTCGATCTGTCAGATCATATTGTACCATTTTTTGAATCAAATGTAGTATCAAATGTAGTTATGTAACTATTTGTTGTCATGGCCGAGTTATGATTGAATGTCTGTGTAAAGTTGATTTACACAATCAGTGCACTGCTTATATTCTCATAAAATATATATATATATATATATATATATATATATCAATCATACCCAAATAATAATGATAATAAACAACAAGCAAATCCAAACACTCAATTTCCTTTGAGTAAGATATGAGGATCCAAATTACAGATCGAAACTGGGTTTTCGTCAAAATCAAAAGTTTGCATCAACAAAAATAGCATAATCAGATCAATTATCAATTACTGATTTTCAATAAGCAATAAGATTGAATCACGCAATCAAGTAACGGATTCCGCTATACTAGAAATCGTGCAGAAATTCATTTATGGAAATCATGATTGGGATTTTATTTTATTTTCCAATTGCGAAACGAAGGTGAAAAAAGGAAGAACTTACAGAATCTTGAATCTCTTCTTTGACAACGTAAAATGGATCTTGAGCTGAGGGCATCTTATCTAATTGTTTTGGGAATTAGAGCAATGAATACACGAAATTGGGGAACAAATGGAGGAAGCAACACTATGCTTTCTGTAATCTACTCGTTTTCGTAGTTTTCTGTCTTTTTTTTTTTTTTTTGAAGCAGTTACTTACACTAAGAGTATGGAATATACAAACAAATCCAAAAACTAAACCAAACTCCTAAACCGAACCGAACTGTATTAAAAAAACCGAATTTTAATTGGATTGTTCATGGACCAAATTGTACTTGTTCAATTTGAGAACAATATGTCATACTTCACTTTATTTTTGAGTTTATAAAACAGTTTTAATATTCAATCGGTTTGATTTTTTTTTTTATTTTTTTTAAATAGTTTTAATATTAGTTAATAAAGGCAATTTGGTATAATTCAGTTTGAAAAAGTATAGTTGAGTTTTTTTACAAAAGCAGTCTCGATTCAATTCGAAAATAATGACATATGCACAAAATATTTATATTAATTTGCTTCAGTTTAGTTCAATTTCTTTTGTTAAATAAACCATGAAGAATTCTACATATAGAGGGGTTAGAGCCGACAATCAACTCGTGCAACTAGAACATTGGTACATAACTTTCAATTAGGGAGGTCTCAAATTTTTTTAGAGTATACTCTTACCTTTAAAAAACTGGATTGATATCTTTAATTTTGTATACCGAACATATTAAAATTTTATATTTACACTTTATGCCTGAAATACTCAGTTTCCTTAGCACTGTGAGTTTGTGACAGCTGCTGCATCTACCAAACACCACAAAATGTTAGAATTTTGTAATTTTAGGAGCCTAATTTTTAAATTCGAATAGAGCCTCCAAAAACATTAAAACGACCTGAGGTGGTGATAGAAAACATTGATAACAAGGGCTTATAAATTATAATCTAGTCTACATCAAGTTTAAATTACGCCATTATTTTTTTATAACTAATAATATCAAAACTTTTGTAAGAGTCCATTAGATGAAAAGATACATACCATAAAAAAAGAGTCTCTTAGTCTTATAAAATTGATTTGTATTTTCAATTTCAGCATAAGCGACACAACTCCTGGTGGCGGTACTTGCCATCATTCTAAGAACTAGAGCTATCAATTTTAACAAGTACACTAACTATTGGGCCCAACCTACATGTTGGAGGGGCAAAAAAAATTTCATATTTAAAATGGTCCCGAAAAATAAAGCTCCCAACACTAAAAAGACCTTAAAAATTTGTAGGCTTAGTGGACCCACTTTTTCAAAAAAAAAAATCATTTTATTTGTATTTTTTTTTGAGAAATAACTTTTTTCGATTTTTTCCTTAAAATTTTTTGATAAAAAAATTTCGATTTTTTTCCAATAAAAAAATGATTTATTCAATTAGAGAATTTTTTTTTTAATTTTTGGAGAAAAACTGAGAAAAAAAAAGTTTTTTTTTTTAATTTTTTTCGATATTTTTATGAGATAAATAAATTTAAAAAAAAAATCTTAAAATTAACAAAATATTGGGACTACGAGTCTTCTTCTTTAAACCAATAAAAATAATAAAATAATACTTTAAAAAAATATTTTAATAGGGAGCCTAATATATTAAAGGACTAATAAGAAATTTTTTAAAGTGAATTTTAGAATTTAGAGCTTTTTTACAGCTCTACTAACAACTATGGTCCAACGTAAGAGTGTTGCAACCAACATGGCCGCGGTGAAAATGTCAATGTAAGCGAGTCACCATAGAGTTCGGGAGACATAAATGTAATTGGGATGCTTAAATACCATACCGTACCATGGTGGGTAGTACGCTAATAGGTAGTTCAGTCATCGTTAGAAAAATTCGACGGGTGGCAACATTCTAAACCACGTTTGAAAAGAAGATAGAAATTTAAAACCGCATGAATAAGAAGAGAAGAAAAGTGCACTAAGAATAAGAATAACATAAACTATCTGTGGAAAAGAAAATTATTTATGTTTATAAGAAATTTTTGTTCACATGTATGCTTGTATATATTTGTGTGCGCAAACACTCGTTTACAAATAAAAATATTTAATCAAATAATTTGACATGTTTACGATAATTCATTAATTATTTATAGGCTTAAATGCAGTTTTAACTTCATGTTTTAATAATTTTTGGATTTTGGTCCTCCTATTTTTAAATCAGCAATTTTAGTCTTTTAGTTTTTTCAATTTTTGGAATTAGATTTACTATTTTTTACTTATGTTTATGTGGCATAATTTAATATGATGTGGTATTTTTTAATTTAAAAATTATTGCCACGTCAAATTATTACGATAAATTATTACTTGCGAAAACTATAAAATTTATTTGTAAAATACCAATAAAAAACAAAAAAGACTGGTAAAAATCAATAAAAAAACAGAAAAATCAGTAAAAAAAAAAACTAGAGAGAAGAAAACCAGTATACAAATTGAAAAAATAGTAAAAATCAGACAGAAAAAACCAATAAAAAAAACCAAAAAATCAGAAGAAAAAAATACTAAAAAACCAGAAAAATCAGACAAAAATGAAGAAAAAAACCAAAAAACATAAGAAAATTCAAAAAGAAAAAACAATAAAAAACCAGTAAAATCTAGAAAATTAGTAAAAAAAACTAAAAAAATACCAAAAGAAATGTGAAAACATTTCAAAAAATACAACTAAAATATCAGAAAATGTCAAATATTTATATGAACTATAATGTCATAATTTTATCTAAGTCATAAGGGGTATAAACCAGTCATTCAAAGTAACGGCATAATGCTACCTAAGTTATAAGAAAATATCATAATGCTAAAAATTTCAAAAAAAGCATAACAGTGCCATTTACAAAATAAGTCATATCATATAAACTTAACTATTTAAGACCAACTATCTAACTATTTTGACTCGGTGTTAGCGATCTTTGTAGTTGAGGTGCTTGTGATCCTTTAGATAACACAATTGGTACTTGTGATCTTTGAGATTGAGATTGAGATTGAGGTGCATAAATAGGTAATAAATAGCATAAGGTATACAATTATAACATATAGTTACAGGTTTTGATCAACAACAAAAATGATACAGTTACATCATATACAAGTTACCTTGTTTCCACCTTTAGGTATCATTCTATAAGAAGTTGTTTTACCCTTGCAAGTCCTCGAATTGTGACCAAACTTTCTACATTTTTTGCATTTTACAGTTGGAAGGTCCTTTGGAAGTATGTTACGATTCTTGGACTCACTGTTACTCTTATTTCTTTGTTTTTTTGGTCTGCCCGGTGCTCTTCTCATACGTGGTGAATTTATTGACTCACCATCGATAATGGACCAAAGCTTTGGATCATTTGAAGGCCTGATGATGTAAGAATATGTTGCCATAAATTTTGTTTTACTATATGAAGTAATGAAACAAAATTAAATAACTTAATAAGCGAAAATATAAACTAAAAAGTTGAGTTAAATTAAATAACTTAACAAGCAAAATTTAATATACCTGTAACATGATGCAACATAATCCTTTGGAACTTCATGGTTATACCACATGCATGTAATACTATGGCAACATGGTATACTAGTCAAATCCCATTTTCTGCAAGCACAAGTTCTTTTGTGTAAATTGACAACATATTGATCATTTCCATTATCTACATGAAATAGGTCATGCTCTACATCACCGGCCCACTGTGGAGACCACCCATCTGCTGCCCTATTGGCCTTTTCCAGCAATTGTTGGATATTTGGACATAAATTACCCGTGTATCTTTACATTAGTTCCCTTTGAGTAACAATCCTTTTTGAAATATAATTTTTCAACCCCTCGAGCAATGTGATGATAGGTTTGTCACGGTGCTCCAATATGGTTTTGTTGAATTCTTCACACATATTGTTGACTTGTAGGTCACATAGTGTGTTAGTGTTGTATGCACACTTTGTCCATTTACCAGTTGGAAGTTTCACCATATCCATCCAAGCATTTTCGTTCAAATCATTCATTCTTTGCATTGCTCTTTACCAATCTACCATTGTTGTAGCCCTAGCAGCCCACCACAATACTTCTTTCATCTATGCTCCAGGGTACTTCTTTTTCCAATTTCCATAAAGATGATTTACACATAACCTGTGTTCTACAACAGAGTTGATATTCTGAATAGCAATTTCCAAACCCTTTTGTTGGTCTGAAATGAAGGCCCAATCTCTTTGTTGTATGTTATTCAAGTCCTCCAACAACAAAGTAAGAAACCACTACCATGAATCTCTAGTCTCTGCCTCTACCACTGCATAGGCAATTGGAATCATTTGATTATTCTCATCTTTCCCTACTGCAGCCATCAATTGACCACCATGGTCACCATCAAGAAACACACATCAAGTCCAATTAAAGGTATGCATGTATAAGCAAATGCAACTTTACATGCTTCAAAACACACATAAGTTCTTTCAAAGACATGACCATTATTGCTCGTATCACACTGAATAATAACGGTGCTATTCGGATTTGACCTCCTCAACTCCTCTGCATAACTCCTCAAATGTGAGTATTGTTCACTAGCAGCCCCTTTATCATTTCAATTGCTCTTTTCTTGGCCCTATATGCTTGATCATGATTCAATTGAGTACCCCATTTTTCGTTACACTCAACAATCAAGCCTTTAGTTTTCATCTCAGGGGTATACCTTAATGTATTAATGAACATCTTAGCTAAAACCTCGGTCTTAGCCTGCCTATTTTTAGCATTCCTATGACATGTATGTTCCTCAATGAAACTCGTAACTTGCCAACAATCATTTCTGTTCCTCTTACTAAACCTAAGATTAAAAGGACATTATTTCATATACTTCACTATAATTCTTGTTTTATCATTTTTCTTCAACTATAAATTTTTCTTCCTCTCAAAAGCATAATGTTTAACAGCATCCTTCATAAGACCTTTGGCAGTGAATTTCATGCCCAACTCAAACTTAACAACTTCATCACCCTCTGGCATTTTAAATTTTGTAAACTTTGTCCTAATTGTCTCATCATTGTCACTTCCCTCGGGTGTAACTAATATATCATAATTATCATTTTCAATTTCAAACTTAGCGGTTATAATAAGATCCAAAATCCTAACATTCTCATATGTGCCAACATTACAACGAAATTCGTTAACCGTTTCTTGTGGCAACACAATAGCCCAATCCCAGCTCTCCTCAAAATTACTATCATCTTCAGTATCATCATCGCTGGCATCTTCATTGTTAGCAACATACTCCTTATCTTCACTATAATTTTCATTTTCTACATTAGCTTCACATCTAGCATTACCTTAAATTTCAATTTCATCTTCAATTCAACATATTCATCTTCAGTGCCACCTTCATATTCATTTTCTAAGTTAATAACAACTTCCTTGTCAGATGATTTCTTTTTTCCCTTACCCTTGTAATTAATAGCCTCATTAATATGCTCCTCAACTACAATTGGTGTATCAAGTAGATGTTCCACATAGAGATCAATAACTTTGTATCCCTTAACATCTTTAACAAATTTTAACACATCGCCATCACAATTTAGCGGCCTCAATCCACGACTAAGTGCTAGCTTAGGATGACGATAATACAAGCTTTTAAAATCTCTATACCCCAAACTTTTAACCACTTTTGATATATCCGTGCAAGACATGACATCGACATCCCAAACACAATTCTTTTCTTCCATTTGACACCTAACATATATTTTGCAAGGCATTTCTATAAACAACCCACTTTGATATATACGTAATATGACTTTTTGCCCTTGTGATAACCTATACGAAACAACACCATAAAAACAAGAAAGAACATAACAAAATCAGCAACACAAATAGCAAAAGACATGAATGTATGTTATTGTTATAACCATCAAATTAATGTTGTCCCAAACTCCTTTTTCTAGCCCGTTCAACAACAATAATGAGTATGGGTCTGTCATTTTTACCACACCTTTATTTGAAGTTTAAAATGATTTTACATAAAAATTTAAAATAACAAATGATTTTGTAACATTTAATAGCAAACTCACTAAGAGCATTATAGTTACAAACACAAATTATGAAAACCTTAAACAACACAATAGAGATTCAAATGAGAAAATAGACGCATACCTTAAACACAGTTGATGATTCGAATACGAAATCATTTACGCAGTCGATGATTCATAAAATACGATTACGAGTTGAACGATGAATGATGAAACGCATAAGAACGATCACTGTGACAAATGATGAAACGCAGAAGAATCGCGAGTAGAACGATTACGAGTTGACGAAACAGATAGACAACAAATGAATCGCGAAATGCAGAAGAAACGTGATGAATTGCGAGTTGACGAAACAAATGAATCGTGAATAGAACGCATAAAATGTTGATGACAATAGCGCTGCATTTTCCTCTTCTACTGTGTTTTCTTCTTCTACTAGGGTTCTTTTCCTCTTTTTCTTTTGACTTTATTCAACTTTTTGTTTTTAAATAAAACATAAGTTTGGTTTTTGAAACAATACACAACTTTTTACTTTGAAAAATAATTAGGTATTTCAATTAGTTAATAATAGTTTTTTATTATAATATAATAAATTAATATAACAATATTTATTTGATGTGGCAATAATTTTTAAATTAACAAATACCACATCATATTAAACTATGCCACATAAGCATAAGTGAAAAATGATAAATCTAATTTCAAAAATTGAGAAAATTAAGGGACCAAAATTGCTGATTTAGAAATAACAGGACCAAAATCAAAAAATTTCTAAAACATGGAGACTAAAAGTGCATTTAAGCCTTACTTATAAGCGTGGTTTTCACTTAATATGTTTTTATAATTATATTTTGGACAAAAAATGTTACAATTATAATTTTTTCCAAAAAAAATATATTTATAAATTTAAAACAATCATATCATATATTCTAATATTTAAAAATATTTTATAATAACTTCACATGTTAGTTGTTAGTTGGACAAATATAAGGTATGAGAAATAATTAAAAAAAAAACAATTTAAATATTTATGTTATAATTTGTATATCACATCAATGTAACATGAGTCTTTGTAATTTAATTTTGGTTATTTCATTATTGAAAATTTTGAAATTGAAATCGTAACATGTCTACATTTAAAGGCAAAATATATCATAAATTATAATAGTATTAAGAAATTCAAAGTGATTTCTTTAAATAACCTTAACTCAAAAGTGGTTTTCATTGTGTACATTATAAAGATGGAATAATAGAGAATAACAATAACAATTGACTAAATAACGAAACATAGTTCATAACAATCAATTAGATATCTATTATAACATTGAAGGAAACAGACAAGCACACACACAATCAAATCACCTCCATTAGAATACAAAACAATTACCAAGGCTACTTCAATCAATATTACAGTCACAACTATTTTCTACATGCTACATGGTTATTTTAGATACGCCGCTTTCAAATACTTAATCTTTGGAAACCTTCTCATAGTTTTGATTTCTATAATCATTTATGGTTACTTGACATATCCAATGTCGTCATTGTTATCCACCTTGTTGGTGCATATAAAGTTTATTGTCAACCCATCTACTCAATTGTCGAGAAAACTGCATCGTAATGGTTCCCATAAAATCATTTATGTTAACAAAGACATTGAAATTCCGATTCTCGACATAGTCCGTCAAAAGTCAATCTTTTTTCTCATTGATGTAGTTAGATTTATTGGAGCAATTGACTTTTTTGTCTCTTATTGTGTACTTTCTTGTGTAAATATACATTGTTCAAAATGAGAATAACAAAGTTGCACACAAAGTGGAAACACTCCAACAAATTCTTTTGTTGGTGTTATTGTTGATCTTGAAGTTTATAAGTCATTTCATATTGTGTACTAATTTAGCATCATACAAGTTCTGTTGTTGGTGTTATTGTTGATCTTGAAGTTTGTAAGTCATTTCATATTGTGTATTAATTTGGCAACACTACTTAGTGATGTTGAGGAGCTCTCAGGATGCAAGAGCAAAACCTGGTCAAATGTTTCAGGACCACAAAAGGTTTTGTCACCACATTTTCACTCAAAACCTTAATGCATTAGGTATATAGGTTATTTTTCTTATATATCTAACATATAACTCATTCATAGTCAATGATGAACTTAATCAATCACACTTAGACTCAACAATCTCCTCTCAAGTGTGAGTCTCTCTACGGAACAAACATTATAAATATGGGTCACATATCTTATATATCCAACATATAGCTCATTGATATTTGATGTGCAATTTAACCACTTACACTTGAATCCAATAATAAAAAATTTGTGAGATTAAGGGCATCAATCACACTTAGACTCAACAATCTCCTCTCAAGTGTGAGTCTCTCTACGGAACAAACATTATATATATGGGTCACATATCTTATATATCCAACATATAGCTCATTGATATTTGATGTGCGATTTAACCACTTACACTTGAATCCAATAATAAAAAATTTGTGAGATTAAGGGCTTGTTTGATTCTCCTCTCAAAAACTCTATTTTAGTTTCTTAAAATTTAAAAACTAAAAAATTTGTTTGGATTACTTGTTTTTAAAAACTGTTTTGTAAAACTATTTTTAATATTATAATTTTTAAAACTAAAAAAGCAAAACAGTTAAATGGTGTTTTACTTCTCAATTTTCAATTTTTTTAATTTTATAGTCAACATCTGTTTTAAAAATTTAGATTACCAAATAAGTTTTCTCTTTTTCTCACTTCTAAAACTGTTTTTAAAAACACGTATTTCAAACAAGTTTTTTCTTTTATTCTATTCTTTAAAACAATTTTTAAAATCAAATTTATAAAACATTTTTTAAAAACTAAAATGCAATGTGATGTTTTTAAAGTAATTTATTTTTCAATCTGGTCTTTGCTACGTGGTATGAATCTAATTTTTAGATAAAAAAAAATTATTTGTTTAAAAGATAAAATCACATGCAATTCAGTTATGACACATTTAAAAAATATTTGATATGATTCAATTCAATTAATAGCAGTTTAATTTGAATCAATTTTTTGATATCCAAATTAAAAGTAAAAAAACATATTAATATTTTAAAAACACACTAAAATAATACGTTTGATGTGAAATGCAACGTATGATATACTAAAATGTAACATTATAGAATAACAATGATAGAATATTTTTGAAATATATGAAATAGAAAAAAAAAATTAGATTAAATGAAACTAATAAATATTAGTAGGAAAAAAAATTAAAAACTAACCAATAATATATAAATACAATATATGATACTAATAAAAAATAAATATATATTAAAATTTATTTTATCTAATTTGGTTTGATTTGAAAAAATGAATTTGAAATATGATCTAGTTGGTACGATTTTTACAAAATAACATCTAATATATTCAATAATATTTAATTTTATATAGTTTTTGATTTTTTAAATTGGTTTAAGATTCTATTTTAGATTGGTTTGTATATAAACAAAACAAGTGGAAAGGCAATGTTCAAATGTTTTTCTTAGGATTTGTACTTGGTAACATGGATTGCCGGGTACATGCACGGGAACATGATCTATCAAACAAAGGCAGCAACGTAGTACTATAGCTGGTAGTAGCAAACAAAAAAGTAATACTATATGCTAGATATATTAATTAATTAATATGAATGATATATAATCACGATTTAAATATTCAAAAAAGTAGAAATTGCATCGACCTCTCTATCCTTGAAAAACTGCAATTCATAGAGTGCCAATTTTCTTGTCTCTTCCACTTCTTTATTATCATCTTTGAATCCCATTTGTAACATTCCTTGAATCATCCCAACATAAAACCCATAATTCCTCAATCTCTCAATTTCCTCTTCACTTCCCCCTCCCAATACACCTCCACATACAGCCCCACACAGGTGCAACCCACCTTCGTATTTCTCTACCACGCGCCTATAATCTTCCACGTGGCACATCTCGTCACCGTCGGATCTACTATCCATAGTTTTCCTATACTGCGCATCTATCACCCCTCCTGAACCCACAGCCCGCGAGATCTCAACCATCACGCGCAAGATCCGCTCCGAATTATCTCCACCGTCGGATCTCGCTAACAATTCAAATCCAAATGGAACAATACCATCCCCGGTAAGAAGCTCAACATTAGGCCCGTAAGCATGAGTGACATCGGGCTTGGGCTTGGGCCTGTCTGAAAGTAGAAGATGCTCGTGAGTATAAGTAGCTGCTTCCATTAGCAGCAAGGCTGACGCGGCGGGTATGGCTTGGTGGCGTTGACCGCCGACAAGCTCGCATGCGGCGAGGCATAAAGCCGGTACGGTGGTTTTCGGGGCATTGAAAACGAGATGATGCATGGGCTCAAAAACCACTTGAGGTTCTTTGATGGTAATTGATTGTTTGAGATGGGCTTCAATGTCGGCCTGCAATGAAGCCCAATAAGGATGTGTGTGGTGAGTTTGAGTCATACTCATTCTTACGGTTGTGGGCTTAAGGGGTAGGTGCGAACGGTATTGGTTTGATTTTGATATGCATGAAAAATGGACGGTGGATTTGCCATTGGCGAGTTGGGAAGTTTTAATAACCATTGGATGGATAAAAGTTGAGGTGAAGCTTAAGGAAGAGAAAGAAGGGAGAAGAATGAAACAAAGCTTGAATTCTAATTTGTATAGTTCTTTGTCTGGTGTTGATATTCAACTAATTGAAATCTGGCTGCTTTGCTTGGTCAAATTATCAATGCCTTTGTTTATAAAAATAAAATAAATTATCAATGCCTTAGTTAGGTAAGAAACATTTATAGGCAAAAATTATACTATTTAAAAAAAAAATAATGAATTATAGATATGAGAGAAAGAGGGTAAACAATTCCACTATATTTAGAGGTGTAAATAAATAATTTCATATGGAAAATATTAATGAATGTCTTAAATACATTGTTTAAAATAATATTAAAAAATATTTGTAGAATAGTAATTTTTTATTAAACATTGTGTATATTAAATGCATTAAAATTGAAATATTTGATTTTTTTGATAAATAATTATTTTATTTAAAATCTTTAAAAAATAATTTTGTTCTATTTTTTTTATAGGATTAGTATTAAAAATGGCAAAGGTTATGTGGACTGACTTTTTATAGGTGGTTTATTATAGACTATTACTTAAAAGTTACGTAAAATTTTAATAAAAATCGATGACACTCTTCCTAATAGTTTTCTTGATTTTTACAATTGAGATGGCGATTCGATCAAGTAGTTCGATAAAAATAAGATAAACATGTGTGTATCTTAAAACTCTATTAGTCAAACGAACGTGAATCAAATTATCTTCTCATACTTAAAGACACATATAACTAAATTTATACTTCAAAAAAGTATTATCAATCTCCGTTAAAATTTCAAATAATTTTTAAACACAATTCCAAAGTGACACCTATCAAGATATTTCACCTTATAATAATTTGTCAAAACGTAGTAATAACTACGCTTGACAGTTTCTGTAAAATGCGCTTATATTGATATCTTCGATTCAAAAAAAATCTTTAATATTAATATTATATTTAAAAATATGTTATTTTTAATATTATAAATTTAGGACGAGAAAATATGTATCAACCTAAAATAGAAAAATAATTAAAATTCATAAAACATTTAAAAAAAATTATATTTATCAACATCCAATTATTCAAGATTCTAGGTCACAAATTATATATATATATATATATATATATATATATATATATATTCTAGAGTAAAACTATGAAGATATTTACATATTGATTAATTTACTATTTTATATAAAATTTTGAAACAATATAAGTTGAAAAAAATTTAGTATTGGGTGTGAATTAAATATATAATTAAAATTGATTTTATAAACATCGCTTGAAAATCACTCAAAAACTCAAATGATCCTCAAGACACTCTTCAGAAATACAAATCTATAATAATTTTTGTATTTATAGTTCAGACATTGACGTAACTCATGTTGGTTCAATGAGGTTAATTTTGAGTTTTTATTAAACGTATATATATTAAATAATTTTCTCAACCACAAGAATGAAGAAGATCATGAACTTTCATTTTTCACAAAACAATATTTGTCATTGTTGGAGTTTTAAGTAATTTTTCAAATACCAATCCATCAAAGTAATCAACTTTAGAATTTGGAGTAAACTATCAAAAATGGCTCATGAATTTGTAAGTTGCTCTCAATTTGGTCCCTCATAATTTAATTTGACACTCAATTTTGTAAAACTTTTCTCGTGTTTGTCCTTCTGCCATGGCCATTATTAAACACACCTGACATTGACATGTTCGTTTTTAACAACCAAAATAGTTTCTAATTTTGGAGGATACTTTCAAATTGATACGTAAGAATATGAATATTTTGATTTATCTCCAACTTTTTTCAAATATATCCTTCTAGGAATGTTTGTTACTAAATGACGTAGGTGGTAACAATCTACTTTAAAATTAATACGAGATAAATATTTATTATTAATAAAAAAAAAATCACAAATATTTATACACCACGGTATTGGCATTTTTCCATCAAAATATTTATACGTGCGCTTACTGTATATCTAAAATTTTACTTTCATTAATTCCTATCAGGAATAGAACTAGAACATAAATAATAAAAATAACAGTGTTCCATATCAATTTTTTTAGAGGCTATAGTAGTCCATATCAATAGTTGTACTAATAATAAAAATAACAGTTAAAGACTTAATAAAATGTATTTTTTAATAAAAAGTTGAAGGTTATAGAAATTATTGGCGAAATATCTCATACGGTCCTTTAACTTAATTTCTGATAATAATTTAGTTATTTATTTTTTTTTCGATTTGTTTATTTATTTAATTTTAAGTAAAAATTTGATCTTCTATATTTTAAAAATATCAACATTCTTATCATTTTTTTTTACAGAAATCCATAAAACTCATCATTATTTTCAAACAAAATACAGAAAATTAGTAATCATCTTTAACAAAATTTATATTTTCATCAAATTCATAACTTAAATATTTAAATAAACTCATATATCCATCTCCAACAACAACGTCAAATTCATCAAATAAAGAACTCATATTTAAAATTTAGGTTAAAGATTTAATTTGAAAAAGGATAGAAAGAATAAGAAAATATTGTCTTGGTGATTTGAGAATCAAATCTTAAAGTGTGAGTTCTTTATTTGATTGATTTAATGTTGTTGTTTTTGGAGATGAATAATTTTCTTGATATTGATAATAAATTTTATGAATTTTATTTGAAGATGATGATGAATTGTTCGAATTTATAAATAAAAAATGATAACGTTGTTAACATTTTAAGACATAAATAATCAAATTGTTATTTAAAATTAATTAAATGATTTAATTGAAAAAAAATTATAATTGATTGAATTGTTACCTGAAATTAAGTTAAGGAACCGCGATATGTATTTTACCAAAAATTTGAAGATATATGCCTCAACATCAATGAATTATAATTTCTCGATGTATCTTAATATTTTAAAATTATTTAACGAACCAAAATTCATGTTAAGTATGAATCTTTGGAGATAATTCAATTTTAAATTTTAATTAAAAAATTATTTAATTAGACTTTACTTGTATCTCCTAGTTGAATTCCAAATGGTTATGACTAAAAAAATTGTTTAACAATTTTCTTTTTATTTTTTAGACAATTTTTTCATTTTTAACATTATAATAAACGTTTAGGATGTAAAGATAAACAGACAATATATATTATTCAGCATGTATTAATAAGAATAATTAAGTTTGTGGGTTCAATATTTCCCCAATCTACGGTAAATAGATTTGTCCCTTTCTATGCTAGAAGGACCATTTCGAGAAAAGAAGTAGGTCACTCACTTTATTAATATTTTAAAATAGTTTTCGTTTATGTCAAATATTTCTCAATTAAGTTAATTTACTAGTTTTCGAGACATGTAATTTGAGGACGTTAATTATATTTATATTGACATGACACATCAACTATCATTTATGGTATAAACTAGAATTTGGATAATATCTTAAATCCAAAACACTTTTTAATTAGACTATAAACAATATTGTCTTACTATAATCACAACTTTCTACTCAAATACAAGAAGAAACAAATAGAATTATAAGATAACAAATAATTGTTGGAACATAATGTGTGAATTTAAAAATTGTTGAAGTTTTACATTCGAAAACTTTCATTTTGAGTAGTTTTAATCACTATATATATTTTTTCAAAATTTTGTTGAAGTGTCACATTAGATAGAAAACATATGTGAGTTTGTTTTCATCACTATATAAAGAGTGTCAATTTATTGTGAAAAGCACGCCAAAATTGGATGCATTTCCCAACTTTTTTTTCCTCCCTGTTATATTCAGCTCGATTGTTACCGAGCCACTTCTCCCATTTCTTTTTGTCCCTTCAATATTTTAGAGTGGTTGTTATATCGTAGTCCTTTCGATATTTTAGAGCGGTTGTTATACCGTAGTCCTTTCGATATTTTAGAGCGGTATTATACCGTAGTCCATTCGATATTTTAGAGCGGTTGTTATGTCGTAGTTCCGTCGAGTTTCGAGTGGTCCTAATACCACTATCCTTTTAGAGCGGTTTTATACCGCAGTCTTATCGATTTTTGAGTGGTCATAATATCACTATCATTTTAAAATGGTTTTTATGCCGCATGCCACAGCCCTTTAGAGTGTAGTCATTTTGATTTATGAGTGGTCATAATACCATATTGCGAGGCTTTAATCGCCTTATTAAGAGTGACTTTAACTGTTATATTGAGAGTGGCTTTCACAGTCATATTGAGGGTGTAATTCTAGAACGGTTTTCTACGGTGCAGTGGAACTCCAATACAGTGAATCTGAGTTGTTTTATCCTAGAGACGTCGTAGTTGATAGTCTGCCTTGCACAATTTAGGCAGTGCCGCAAAACGTCTTAAAGAGAGCGACCTAGTCCGCGACTTAACCCAGTAATATCTTCGATGGCACAAATTATGATTTTTAAACAGTTTTTTCAAACTCAAAATATAACAATGTTAAGACGTTTTTTCTACCATGTCAACCTAAGACATTACTGGATCTGTTTCTTTGAGGCAAACAGAAAATGATAAGAAAGTTAGAAAATTAACCCATGGGAGGGTAATGATTACCTTTATAAGAATTATAATCTTAATAGACTTGCTGGTGATTTGTATGAATACTACAGTTCCAGCAATAGTGCTAGACAGATATGAGATGCCATAAAGAAGGGGAAGTTGGAGCTAAAAAATGTGTTGTAGCCTGAAATGCTATAAAGAAGAAATATGATACCGAGGAACTTCGAGCTAAAAAGTGTGTTGTAGCCGCTACCTCAAGTATCAGATTACCAATGACAAATACGTGGAGAAATTCAGAAGATAGCTCAGGAGATCATCTTAAGGTATGCCTTTAGATGAATTTCAAATTGATTGTTATTGTCGAAAAACTGACTCTGTTTGGAAGGATTTCAAAAAAAATTTAAAACAAAATAATTTTCTCTAAAGAGTATGATAACCTGTCTCTAGAAAAAAAATGTTGTTTATTATTTTTCTGAATTAGGCAGAGTTTACTTATATCTGATGCATGTTTAAATTTAAATGTTGAAATTAAGAATGTCTCCTTCTGTTTACATGTTGTGTGATTTTAATATTTGACATGCTAGACTTTGTCATGTGAACACATGTTATTTCAAACTTAAGTAACTTAGGTTTAATACCAATGTTATCTTTAAATGATTTTGAAAAAAAATGTGATTTTTGTAGTCAAGCTAAAATAACAAAGAGTTCACATAAATTTATAGTTAGAAAATCTGAGTCTTTAGATTTATTATACTCTGATATATGTGAACTTGATGAGATGTTAATAAGAAATGAAAATTGTTATTTTATCACTTTTATTGACGATCGTTCTGGCTATACTTTTGTATATCTAATGAAAAATAAAAGTGAAGCACTTGACATGTTTAGAATATTTGTAATTGAAATTGAAAATCAATTTAGTAGAAAGATTAAGAGATTTTGTAGTATAGAGGAATAAAGTATGATTATAGTTTATTTAATGAGTCTTATAAAACTCAACGAATTATACATGAAACCACAACACCTTATTCACCTGAAATGAATGGTAAAGCTGAAAGAAATAATAGAACTCTGACTGAACTAGTTGTTGCTATTATGCTTAACTCTGGTGCTGCATCTCATTGGTGGGGGAAATTATTTTGACTGTTTGCTATGTTTTGAATAGAGTTCCAAAATCTAAAAGCAAAACATCTCCTTATGAGATAATAAAGAAAGTGATCATAGAGTCATAAGACAACCAAACTTGTCTTATCTTTGAACATGGGGTTGTCTGGCTTATGTCACAGTCCTCGATCCCAAACGAATTAAACTCGCCAGTAAAGCCTATGAATGTGTATTCATTGGGTATGCAGTAAACAGTAAAGCGTATAGGTTTTATGACCTAAATGCGAAAGTGATCATAGAGTCAAATGATGTTGACTTCTATGAAAATAAATTCCCTTTCAAATCGAGAAATAGTGCGATAAGCTAACCAAGTCATACTCTCGTGACAAGAAGCATTGAAAGCAACAAACAAGGTGAATTGGAAACTCGAAGAAGTAAGAGAATCAGAGTTGCTAAAGATTATTGACCAAAATATATACCTATAATTTAGAAGAGGATCTTGCAAATCTCAAAGAAGCCTTGTCATCATTGGATGCAGATCTTTGGCAAGAAGATATAAACGATGAAATGGATTCTCTAGAATCTAACAAGACCTGACATAAAGTAGACTTGCCTCATCGTTGCAAACCAATAGGTTGTAAATGGATTTTGAAAAAGAAACTAAAGCTCGATGGAACTATTGATAAATACAAGACACGTCTTGTAGCCAAAGGTTTTAGGCAAAGAGAAAATATAGATTTCTTTGACAATTTTTCACCAGTCACTAGAATAACATCCATTAGGGTACTCATTTCTCTAGCAGCTATTCATAACTTGGTGATACACCGAATGAATGTTAAAATATCTTTTTTAAATAGTGATCTAAAAGAAGAAATCTATATGGAACAACCTAAAGATATTGTAATTCATGGACAAGAAAACAAGGTCTGTAAGCTAGATAAATCTCTGTATGGTCTTAAGCAAGTTCCTAAGCAATGACATGAAATTTTTTATAACTTAATTATATTAAATGAGGTTAAAGTGAATGAAAGTGACAAATGTATTTATTACAAATATGAAAATGGCATTTGCACTATCATATGTCTCTATGTAGAAGACTTACTCATATTTGGTTCAAACATTCATGCTGTAAATACTATGAAATCATTGTTGAGTAACAACTTTGATATGAAAGACCTCATAGAAGCGAATGTAATCTTAGGAATCAAGATTACTAGGTCAGAAAAGAGAATTTCTTTGGATCAATCTCATTATGTTGAAAAGATCATAAAGAAATATAAATACTTTGATTGTAAACCTGCTTACACACCATATGATCCAAATGTGAAACTTTTTAAGAATACTGGTGAAGGTGTTAGACAAACGTAATATGTGAGTATCATTGACAGCCTCAAGTATGCCACTGATTGTACTAGACCCGACATTGCCTACGTCGTGGGACTATTGTGCAGGTTTATCAGTAGACCTAGTATAGAGCATTGACATGCTATCGAAAGAGTCATGAGATACCTAAAAAGGACCATGAGTCTAGGATTACATTATCAAATATTTCCTACCTTCCTTGAAAGATACAATGATGCTGAATGGAACACCTTGTCAGATGTCTCTGAAACAACTAGTGGCTATAATTTTAGTATAGCCGATGGTGATATATCTTGGAAATCGAAGAACAGACGATATTGGCTTAGTCCACTATGGAGTCTGAAATGATAGCACTAGCTACTGCTACTAATGAAGGGAGCTGGTTGAGATGCTTGCTAGCTGAGATCCCTTTATGGGAAAAACCTATGCCAGCTATGTTGATCCACTACAATAGTACCGCAACTATTGCAAAAATTGAGAATCGTTATTACAACGGTAAGAGACGACAAATACGTCGTAAGCATAACACAGTTAGATAATTACTTACTAAAGGAGCTGTAATAGTGGATCATGTATGCACTAATGATAATTTAGCAGATCTTTTGACGAAAGGATTGGCTAGAGAGAAAGTCATAAATACATCCAAAACGATGAAACTATTGCCTATAAATCATTGAGTCACTCATGATGGTAACTCGACCTAAAAGACTGGAGATCCCAAGAATTAGGTCCAATGGGTAATAACAAGTCATAGTGATATGAGACGAACATGTTATTATATCTAACAGAAGCATGATTCCTGAAGCGATGAAATGTTGAGATAATAGAAACTCTTAATGAGATTTATACTCTATGTGGAGGGAGTACCTAGCTACAGGAGTACTCTTGATATACTCACTTATGTGAATGTGGAAGTGGGGCCGCTTTCTATGGAATTTCGAGGGAAAAAATTCCTAAAGCGTTCACTATACTGGGATAAACGTGCAGGACCATTAACGTACGGGCTTTTGACAATACACCCTATGAAAATGTTGTGTGTGGGTTTGATGTCAGAGATAGAGTTCAAGACTACAAGTCACTCTTGTTGAATCTGAAACTCACTTATTATGCAAAAGTTCAAGTCAAGAGATACATTTGCTCATGCACAATCTTATAGAAGCGTTTGACACTATTTTAGAAACATTTTTTTAATTCAAGTGGGGGATTGTTTGAACATAATGTGTGACTTTAAAAATTGTTGAAGTCCCACATTGGAAAAATATCATTTTGAGTAGTTTAAATCACTATATATATATTCTCAAAATTTTGTTGAAGTCCCACATTGGATAGAAAACATATGTAGGTTTGCTTCTATCACTTTATAAAGAGTGTCAATTTATAGTGAAAAACACACCAAAGTTAGATGCATTTCCCAATTTATTCTTTTCTCCCTCTTATATTCTGCTCGATTGTTACCGAGCCACTTCTTCCCTTTCTTTCTGTCCCTTCGATATTTTAGAGCGGTTGTTATACCATAGTCCCTTCGATATTTTAGAGTGGTATTGAACCGTAGTCCCTTCGATATTTTAGAGCGCTTATTATGCCGTAGTTCCGTCGAGTTTTGAGTGGTCATAATACCACTATCCTTTTAGAGCGGTTTTATACCGTAGTCCCGTTGATTTTTGAGTTGTCATAATAGCACTATCATTTTAAAGTGGTTTTTATGCCGCATGTTGCAGTCCTTTAGAGTGTAGTCATTTTGATTTATGAGTGGTCATAGTACCATATTGTGATGCTTTAATCGCCTTCTTAAGAGTGGCTTTAACCGTCATATTGAGAGTGACTTTAACAGTCATATTGATGATGTAATTGTAGAACGGTTTTCTACGGTGCAGTGGAACTTTAATATAGTGAATCTGAACTGTTTTATCCTGTGGACGTCGTGCTTGATAGTCTGTCTTGTACAATTTGCGCAGTGCCGCGAAACATCTTAAAAAGAGTGACATAGTCCGCGAAACGTCTTAAAGAGAGCGACATAGTCCGCGAAACGTCTTAAAGAGAGCGACATAGTCCGCAACTCAACCCAATAATATCTTCGATGACACAAATTGTGATTTTTAAACAGTTTTTTCAAACTCAAAATATAACAATAACTTTTAATCTAAAAAAAACCAAATAGATTAGAATATTATAATGACATCTTTAGGTCAGATCAAATAACACGCGCTCGTTGCATTTTAAACTCTTGAAATCCTCCTACTATGACATATTAAACTAGATGAACCGGATTAACGGTTCTCGATTCTTGAATATAATCGTAATACAATAAAAAATTTAGGATTGAAAAGCAAGAGAGTTGATTGTGATATTGCAAATTATGATTTCTCAAGAGAAGATATTCCAGAGTCAAAGATTAATTTAGTAGTTTATCCTAAAAAAATGTGTGTTTATAGAAGAAAAAAAAAACAAATGTCTCTTTTATAATATTTATCGTTTTATATTTTTAACTAAGAAATCACAAAAAATTAAGTAATTAATATATTTTATTTTCAAAGTGTATAATCTATCCATATTTGTATTTTTACTTTTCTATTATGATTCAATTGATACTTTTCGAGTTTCATGCTAATTCAAAATATTGTAGAGTTTTAGTTAGCTGAGTTTTCAAAGTGTCTTCACATTTTAAAATTGTTTATTTTCTACATTTTAAAATTGTTTTGACAATTTCTTTTGTTTATTCTTTCATTTCATACATTGTCAAAAAATTGAAAAACACCATAAAAATATTTCTATTATATATGTGTGTTCCTTCAATCATTCAACAAATTTTCTATTATATAATGGAACATTTGATTATTCATAAAAATGATTATAGAGAAACTATTTTGAACTGTTGTAATTGTCTTATATTGAAGATAAAATATGTTATTCAGAATTTCATTAATATTTTTGAAAGATCACTAATTTTGTGGGGACAACATTTAATTTTTAGTGATGAATGTGATGCCAAAATAAGAGACTACATGGAAGATTGGCAACAATTTTGCATGAATAATATTTGAATGATACCCCTTTACCATTTCGAATGATACCACCAAAATCAGCCAAGACAATGAGAGTTCCTAGCCCTCCACACCCACCATACTCCATTAAGAAATAAGGGACTTCTATAAAATGTGGACTAATGGGTCGATTTATTAGTTGGGCCATTACACCATATACACTGCTTGACACCTTCTTGCATTTTTTAGGAATGGCTCCCTCGTCGTACATGTACATTTGGATCTATGCTGCTAAAAATTGATTTTAATTATATTTGATTTTGTAAAATTGATATTAATTATAAATATGACTTTATAGGTAATTTTGATAAAAGTAAAATATACTTAATGATTTAACGATCGTTATTAATTGATATTATAAAATCTCTTTACATATAAATTAAATCTTTTAGTTAAGAGTAAATTAAATATAAAAATAATTAAATCCTTTATGTGAATGTATTAAACAATAAATTTAAGTATAAAAATTATATTTAAAGCACAAAATTACAAATATTAACTTTAAATTAGTAATATTTATTTTAGCAATTTTAATTGAGATAACTCAAATATATTTAAAAAAGTAAAAAATTGAAGTGATATGATGCAATACAATTGAGATAACAGATTCTCATTTAAGTAGGAGGGTATCTTAAAAAAATGTTTAATTATAGTTTTATTCTTCTATTTTTATCAATTCACGAAACCGATTTTTCTATTTTAAAATTTGATAGTTTTGGTTTTTAATTCTGATTTTTAACTAAAAAATGACAATGTAATATGTTTTAAATAATATGACATATGATACAATAACGTAGAATAATTAATATTTATGACATCACAATAAAATCCTCTAAAAAATTAACTTTCAATTTTATTTTTGAAATTTTATTAATAATACATAAATAATTAATGAAATTGTATAATAGATCATCAAAAGTATCATTTTTAAAATAAAGAGACTAAATTAAAATTAATCTTGAAAAAAAAAAAAAAAACACGAAAGCATCCAAACAAAAGAGTCGTAGGTAATGTCGGCTTGGTTTATTTGAGAACATCAAAATTAGGGGTTCAACAAAATCATATACTATTGTCTTTCTCGTTAGCGCATTTTCTTGTTATATTGTGTTTTTCATTTTTGATGGATAAATCCAACGGTTCCAAATCATTATCTACCTCTTTGCAAAACCTCAATTTGAATTCTAAATCCAACCTCAACTCTAACTCCTCCATTACATTAATCACACATCCTCAATTCAAAGGTAATTCTTTCTCTTTCTCTTATTATTCTTTTCTTTGGTTTTTGATAAATCTTTAAAACTTTCAAATTCCCTTTTTCAATTGCACTTGCTCCGATTTTGGGGCTCAATGAATTAAAGCACTCATTTGGGTTTTTTTTATTGTGGTTGATTTCATTTTTTTTTATTTTTCTGCTTTGACCTTAGATTATCTATTAGAATAACCAGCTTATGCTAAAATTTGGGGAATAATGGAGATTGGTTTGAATTTGGAACCTGAATAGGATGATGATTAGAGTTTTTTTTTTGTTTTTTGAAGGAGCTACTATGTGTGTGTTGGTTGTGAGGGGGTTGTGTGGTTTATCTGAGTTCATTGGTTATGGTTTGTGTGGATTGATATATTTGAGCTTATCTACTGACATAAAACACTTGTGAGAGTTTACGGAAACAACTTATTGCATGTCTATAAGCTGTTTTTGCCTTATTTCCATGAGTTCTCTAGGATAACTTATAAAAGGCTTATAGCTTATATGAAAATAATTTGACTTTATTTTATTTTTTGTCATAGAAATAGACTATATATAAACATTTATATGATAAGCATAAAAAAGCATTTATGCTGTAAGCGGTTAAGTAAGCTATTTATATAAATAAGGCCGATGTACTAATGCTCTTTTCCCTGAGCATGTGACACAGAAGATGGCATTAACTAATTCTTGTGCAGGATTACTATTTAAGAAGACAAAACCTTCAAGTCTAGTCAACCTCTGCATTGGAGTTATCGGAAGACATTTGGAGGACATTATTGAAGATTTGGATGAGATTGCTATCAGTTTGCCGGCTGATATAAAGGTAGCTGGGTAGAGAATGAGTTTATTTCTTTTCAAATATTTTAATAGGTCATTATCCTTAATGGTGTGCATGACGGTTGAAGAAGTAATCGTGCTTTAATGATAGATTGCGGTGGCAGCTATTGCTAGACGAAGAAAGTTGCTGAATGATGATGTCTTGATCGCATTAGCTGATGCTTCATGGGAAATCCTTGATGTCTCTGGCTCAGATGTTTCGGATTTTGGCTTGATAAAAGCAGCTCAAGTATGTAGATTCATTAAAGCTCTGGACATAAGGTATTGAATCATAAGTTTGTTTTTTGTTTTAAAATAACAAAGAAAGGACTATGCCCATCATTTTAATATAAAAGAAGATTCTTCATGTTTGAGAATAAGATGTATTGACATTCTCCCTCCCCCCTCATTATTTATAGTCTTTGATGTATATTCAAATTTTATAAACATTTCATACAATAAGTTTTAGTTTTAGTCTTAAGCTTATGTGATGCTACAAGAACATGATATTCCCCATGAAATGGACCAGCAGCAAATATTTTTCTGTTTGAATTATATCCTGAGTAAATTGAAAATAGGTGATCAACATTGATTTAGGTTTCTGCTAAGGTCTTCCATTATATTTCATAGTTTTGCTTCTATCAGATGTGATGATTATCAATGTTCTTCACTTTGATTCTGGCCCGTAAACAACTTTCCATGGAGTTAGCATATAGTGATTCGTGTCCAGCATTCTAGCAAAACTATTTATAGTTTCTAGTGTGTTTTTTATATTATATTTCTTTCTTTCAGAATCACTTGATATATTGAGACTATTTGCAGCCGGTGCACCAAAATTACTGCCACTGGTATATCTGAACTTGTGAAGCACTGCCATTCATTGGAAACATTGAGATGCGGGTATGTCAGTATATTGCACTTATCCATTTTTAAGTTATAATTGTTTCTATGTTAATACATTTTACCCATTGTGTTTTTTTTAAGTGTATTTCGTTTAATACTTAATTAGAAAAATGATTTTTTTCTTCAATGGACCATTTATTATTTTTAGTACCATGTTCACATTAGAATTGCATCTGTCATTACAATAAGCTCTAGCTATACACACGAGTACACTTATAAATATGATCAAACTACATCTACTGTTAATTATTTTTGATGGGAAAATCTGGCTTTGGCATTTGGTTTCTTCTCAAAGTGGAAAATGTTATCTTAAACTTGGAAAGTTTTTCTAGTTCTATATTTATCCTTTCTTTGTTTTTTTATTTTTTATTTTTATAAAAATCAATAAATAAGTTAACAAGTGGAAAATTAATTGTTTTAACTTAGGATTACAAGCCTCATAACAGGTAATGAACCATAACTAATATTGCAGAGGGTGTCCAAGGAGTGACAACACTGCTCGGAGATGCTTGAGTATATTTAAACCAAGGCTAGAGTATGTGGAAGAGGATTCTTGGGAGGAGCTTGATACTAAAGAAACTGCTAGTGGTGCACTATCACTCAGGTGGCTAGTATGGGTATGAAGCTAAAATCTCTGTCTGGATTATGGTAGCTTGTAAATTTGTAATTGAATGCAAATCTTTGTCCTTTAGAAAGTGGTTGGTTACACTAAGTTAAGTTTAGGTAGTGACTCATTAGAGTGAATCACAATTCATCATAGTGAATATGGATTCATCATAATGAATCAGGATTCGAGATGTGATTCACGTCAAAATAGTTACACACTAGAGATTCGTATCAACCAAGTTCAGTTTAGTATCAAATTGAGATACAACAATTGTTGTATCGGAAGATTCTGTTAACCATGCTATTGTGACATATACAAAATAGGAGTTTCTAATATCTTTTCTCAAGTAACCTATATGTTGAAGAAATAATTTCTGTTAATATGATCTTAAAATATTTTGTTTCTTTGCAGCCGAAAATTGATAATAATTCTCTAGAGGACTTTTCCACCGAGTGCCTGCGTATCGTAGTAAATCCTAAACCATCTCCCTTTGGGTTTATGGGAACTCAGGTTCCTTTTGAAGCATTTCAAAATATCATATTAGATGATGTAGTTGTCAAAGATATTGATCCCAAGACATGGACAATGCACGGGATTGTTGCAAAGAAGCCCATTTCTCCATCTTCTTCAAGCTCCACTGAATTATCAGTAGCTGAAAAATTCAGACTTGCCTTTGAGGAAAGGGACAACCGGTTAGCTCCGAAACGAGCTAAAAATGCTCGGCAACATCAGCGTCGGGCAGCAAGGGACTTCTTGTTGATGAGCACAAGAGCCAAGGCCATGGACTTGGCATCGCAAGTAAGCAAGTCTCTTCATCGGTGAAACTCATAGTCTTCATAGAATTATGAAATGATGAGTTTTTTTGGGGTCACCATAAAATATTAAAATGTACTATAAACTTCTGTATATATGTAAGAAGTTGTTGGTTATTTATGTTCTATATCTTTGAAAAGATCTCGAGCTTAGAATTTTTGTATTGTTTGATGTTTTGACAAAATGAAAATTTATTGTCTACTGCATTTGTTATGAAGAAACATGAAAATTTATTTTTCAAGTGTCACGTAACGATTATGCTGCTAAGAAGGACTGTGTAGTGGAATAGTTAGAAGAACCATGGCAATCTCTGTCAGAAGTACTTATAATTGATTGGTATACTATGAAACACGAGTGGTGACACAGACACGTCAAACACTAGTAATAATACTAGTAATAATTTGAGAAAATAAATTAATTAAAATATAATTAAAGTCTTGTGTGTCTTTGGACTTTTAGAACTCTTGTTTGGATTTGGGCTGATGTTGATCCGGCCCAGTTAAAAAATGCTTATTCCAATTCACAACCCCAAACACGAGGCCCAGTCCTCAATGATATATCAATAATTTTTAATTTTTTCGTTAACCATAGTCATTTTTAAACTGTGATTTGTTTTTCGTAGAATAATATTGAAAGTTGTAAGAAAAACAATATGAAAATCTTAATTATACATATGATATCATTTGCGCACACTAGGTCAACGATTATTGTTTATATAAAATAATTATTCTTTAACTTAGGAATATTAGATACCCATTATCCTAGCTGAGATTTAGTCTTTACGTCAAAGTAAAATTAGTTTATCCAATTTTTTTAATGATGAACAAATGAAAAATAAGGTAATAAACTTAATAAGAAGAATGATTAAATTAGTGCATGTTTTTCCATAAGGCTTAATTACTTGGTGCAGGAAAGTGCGTGATACAGTTGCATTCAACTATTCAATTAACGTTGCTTAAAATTAAATTTATTATTAAGTAATATGAATTGATATCAAATTAACAGCTTAGATCATTAATTGCGTGAAAGTGCTAACAATTTCAAATGTAGGTAATTCGAATTCTAAGTTTTGTGATGTAACTATTTTTTTTCATTCACCAATTTTGTCTTCTTTATCTTTTCCATGTTCTGTTATACCACCATATTATTTTATTAATAAAAACATTTTAGTTAATGGAGTTGAACATTAATTATCTTAGTTATTGTGTATAATATGAGATGAAAGGGCTAATGAATTGTTAATTAGTTGTATGTATAATATTAATTTGCGATTAAGATTAAATTGTTGAATTAATTGTATGTGAAAAACACAAAATGATAATTAATTTGGTTTTTGTCTTTCTAAAACAACAATATTTATAAAAGAAATGAGTATCACCCTCTAGATTTGTCAAGAGTAATGCTTAAAAATACATAAAAATATGTTATAATATATCAATAGAGTTATTATTTTATTTTAACAACCAAATAAAAATAAAAATAACGCAATTTTACAATGATTGCTTGATTAAAATATATACACTAATAAATAATTATGATTTTAAAAATATTTGACTAGTTATGATTTCAATACAAATTAAATTAAACTGTAAAATAATATCATTAAATAATCTCTTAAAGTTTTATTTTGTTGAGGAAAGCACACTAAACAAATTAACATAACGCAGTAGAAATTTATACGAAAATGTGGAAGAGAAGTTTCGTCGGCACTATCGGCGTACTCCGTCACACAACGGCAGTTCGAGGTGCCGCCACAATATCATCCGCCGTAGACTCCATGATTCTCCGTTCACTGAAGGATCACTACATGGAAGTTGCCAAAATGAACATGCCACCTGTACTCTCTTTTTCTCTCTCTGTTAGGGTTTAGGGTTTTACCTTTCTGTTTTACGCTGACGTCACATTTCTATGGCAGAAAGTGAGTGCTCCATCACCGTTCACAATCGTGAAGGGAGCATTGGATTCTGAAGGTCCAGTTTTGAAGCGAAACTACGGCGATGAAGAAGTTAGCATCTACGTGATGAGATTGTCCAATGTCGACGACGAACAAGACGGTGCTATTGATCAGCTTTTCATTCACGTTGATGTATCCAAACCTGAACAGAAGGAATCGTTGAATTTTCTATGTGGTCTTTATGAAGATGCTCTTGGAATTCACTCTGTTTCCATGAGACCTAAGCTTCAAAAATCTGATGGTTACATTCTTATTCCCACGCAATACACTGGTCCTGTTTTTGCGTATGTGTACTCAATCTCTTCTCTGCTATGAATTGTTCATATACTAGGGTTTTGTTTTACTTAGCTAATTTTCATTTTTTGATTTGTTGTGTTTGAAGCATTTTTGTTTTATGGTGAAATTTATAATCCTGTTTTGTTTAGAGTTTAGGGTAATTGAAACAGTTGGAGTGTGTAGCAATGTAAGATGAAAAAAGATAGATTAAGGAAGAGAATCAGTTAGGAAGATGTATGCTATAAAGTAAAATATAAACATTTTGTTCTTTCTCTTCTATATGTAGAGAATGATTTTGGATATGTTTGATGATTAGAATAGAATTTTTGGATGTTAAGAAGAAGCTGAGTTTTGGGATTTGAAGAATTTAGTTGAAGTAGAATTTCCTTCCTATAAGCACTCTTCCTCTTTTGTAAGTAGATGAGATTGTTAGGCTTATGTTGATTGTAGGGAAAATGCACTCAACTCCTTTAATAACACCCCTCTGTTCTGCTAAAGACATTGGTCTCCCTTCGATTACAAATGCCGCCCTTTGCAAGGAGTGTGCCCGCGATTTAAGCATTTTTCCCTTGATTTTTAATAGTCTTCTGTTGTAACGACACAATGAAAGACCAGGATGTACTACACACGATATTATAGTGCCTGCAATAAATTGAATGTGAACCCAATTCTTTCCTGATCCTATCATAGTGATAGTTTTACAGTATCAGATTGTCTTTTAACGATATCAGTAGTAGATAATTTAGTTAGAGTTTGTTAGTATATACTCAGTTTGTTAATCCTCCACATTCCCCAAGCTCTCTCTATATAAACATCTTGTATACATCTTTTAATTCATTCAATATGCTACCTTCCAAGTATGCTCCCTACCTATAATATCCTATGCATATGACCTTTTTTCATCACCCTTGGATTTCTCACAAATAATCCCAAACTAACAATGGAAACTGACAACTGTTATCAGAAAATGTTGTGATTGTGTGTTCTTTCATTTTTTTTTTTACTGGAACTTAATATGAGTACTTAATTACTGCCGACGTGAATGCTTCATTATATGCTCTTTTGTAGCTGACATAAGATAGGAAGGGTTAACCAAGGTAAAACTGCTGAATCCTGTTATGCATAAAAAAAGTAGTTCTTATGTTGTTGACTGTTGTAAACTATGAACATCCATGCTGTTTCTGGATTATCTATTTTGTCTTAAACCATATGCCATCTGATTTCTGTTCTTAATTCCAACTTTGTAAATGGAAAAGTAGGAAGTCTATGAGCACTTTTTGACTGACCTGTGTGTAAATTGACAGAGAACTAGATGAAACGATGAGAGATGCATTTCACAGTTACATAGAGGAGCGAGGTGTAAATGATAGCCTCTTTAAATTTCTTCAAGCATGGCTATATGTAAAGGAACATCGAAATTTGATGCGTTGGTTCAAAACGATGGGCTTGTTCATTGACGGAGAGAGACCAGCTACAGGTGCTTAATTCTCTCGCAGAGGGCATATATTTTGCAATGAGATCCTACAGTGGGCAAGTTATTATGTATTCAAAACTTGTTGAATTTTAATTAGCTTCTTTATTTTAATATAATTTTTTTATAATACTTACTACTATAATATTGTAATAGGAAATTAGTTTTATTTTTCTCTCTATACTTTTATTTTTCGCACTTCTGCCTCCATTCTTTCTTTAAATCAAATCAAATACTAACAAAGGAACACATATAGCTTTTTTTAATTCAAGGCCCGCAAGCATATAGCTGGTAAGGCAAAAAAAGAGTGGAATTGAATTCAAATGTATGTACAGAAATATCAGATTAAACAGGTGAGCTTTCAATTATCAACTCTTTTTATTGCTATTTTGTTTGTCGCATTATCTTAATGATCGATCACAACAATTTTTTATATAAATTTAAAATTTACATTCATATTTATGTATTCTTACGGTCAATAATCAGTTCTATTTAAAAGCCGTCTAAGTTGCACATGTACACAAATACTTAAGTGCCCGATTACTTTATATTTTGGATACCACAAAATAAATTATGGGAGCAAAAACAAGTCCCGTAGTATTCTTTTGACTAAAAAAAAGTCATAGTATATTGAAGAAAAGGTGAATGTTAGATAGATAATCATTGAAAATCACCTAAAGTCTAAACGTACGTACCTTTGCCAGACATGAGCCACAAGTTACACATTCATGCCATTTTACATGATATACACGTTTCTTAGTTCTTATGATGTTTCCATGATGTGTATTTCAAAAAAAATTACAGATGAATTTTTTTTTTTTTAATTTCATTTTTTGTTCTCAATTTTATAAGAATTCGAACATGTCTCAAAACTTATCATTTTAAGTTTAAATTTACTTAAAAGTTCTTCTAAACAAAAATAAATAAATTGTTGAGAACGTTTATTTGTT
>JBBPBO010000003.1:64836580-64851535 GCA_037974295.1 Cicer cuneatum
TTTTTTTTTTTTGACGAAATTTATTTAGTTAAATACTCAAGTTTGGGGATATATATATTGTCTTGTACCTATCCTTAATGTTGTGAACAATGTAAGCACAAATAAATCATATATATTCTCAACAATCTTGTATAAAAAATTTCAAATGTGTATATATATAAATTAATGAGTAAGAAAAAAAGGTATGTAAATTAATATTAAATAATCACTTATGTTTTAAATTATATTCTATAATGTTAAAATAAAGGGGTTCAATCAATTATAACTTAGTTTTTGAATTATAGTATATTTATACTTCATTAACAATCTCCATTTGTAAAATTTATTTTTTTAGTGAATTTATAAAAAGAAATTAAAGTGAGTAAATAAAATATAAGTACTGCCAAATATTTTAAAATCTATAAGAACCTTGCATTAGTAGCACTTTGAATTGTGAATAAATCTTGCCAAATATAAGTAACAAATGAACAAATTAATCATCCCATTTTTAGCATTACAAATATCAAGCATTGAATTCACTCAATTATTCCTCAAAACTTGCCAAATATAGTATCAAAAACTAAAATCTCTAAATCAATCAATTGAGTTTTGTATAACAAAATAGAATAATAAGATCAAGCTATTGCCTTGTATCTATTGAAAAAACAAGTCTTAATTGAACCAATTAAAACTTTGATTAGGCCATTGAAACTCCATGTTGTTACTCTGAGGTGGCAAGAAGTTCAAGTTTGATTCAGCATCAGTAGTTGACAAAATATTGAAATTTGATTGAACTTCAACTTGTGAATTTTTTATCTTATGACAAGCAATTTGAGTTTGAATTTTGGCCAGCTCAACTTCTGTATCATGTATTTGTTGATACAATTTAGAGATAATTCCAACACATCCATAAACAGGATCTTGAATCCTACATTGTGCTTCTAAATACAATGTATTCGCAGCTTGTTCTCGTACATAGTGAGGGAGTTGCTACAACATTATAATTCCACAATGAGATTATGAATTTGTTTGTTACTTACTTTAAAAAATTATAATTTAAAAAAAAATAATAATCATTTGTTTTGTTTTCGTCTGTTTGTTACCATTTTTACAAATAAAATAGAATCTAAAATAATTTAAAAGTTATTTTAAATGAGAAATTATTTTGAACAACTTCTTAAAAAACATATTTTTTTATGATTGATTATTTAAAAATTTTTATTTTCATTACGAAAGTAAAAAACAAAATGATTGTGATTTTTAAAAATTTCTAAATTATGAAAAGTCAAAATATTTTTTTAATAATATATAAAAAACTAGATACTAAATATTATAATTATATATAGCTTTTTGGTACGTAGAACTATCATATATTATTTTTATAGTAGCATATAATAACATTTTTACGTACATTAGTAAAAAGAAATATCATATTACATTATATACTAATACATATTACTATATAGATACCAAAAATTATTATTTTATAAGTACCTGCAGCATTTTTCCAACATTGCTACCACCATAGATTCTGTGAACATATGCAAATCTTTGAGGATCATTGGCAGGGAAATAAGGAGAGAAAATGCAATCAGAAGGGCATCTTCTTCTTTGACTCTTGCAAGCTGCACACCTACCATAAATCATGATGTTACAAAATAAAATCCTTTCTATAAAGAATAAAAATCCAAACACAAAATCTGACACCAACGAGAAAGATTTTATTCTTTTCTATAATTTTGCTCTTGTAAAGAAGAAAGAAATCTTATATAAAATCTGAAGAATTATTTGCTAAGAGATAGTATATATATTTGTATTGTAGGAAATACCAACGGCTACATTTTTAATATTGCAATGCCAATAAGGAAAGTTTTTTAGTATTATGATTTTGAAATTTGTTGAAGGCCATGGATATGGCAATAAGCAAATAAAAAAAAAATATGCATTAGGAATTCGAAATAGAATGAAAAAGGCAAGTAAATAAATACTCACCTTGGCACCATATTTGTTACACCTTCTTATTAATTTTTTAATATTAATTGAACTGTTCACATATATAGTATATAATCATTCAAAAGTTGCAATAAATTGAAAATGAAAAATATAGAATCCATTTACAAGTTTTATAATGTTATGTATCCATCCACTCATTGTAATCTGCTTGATTATGCTGATTAGGAGCTTGATAAGTAAACCAATCTCAAATCACAACCCAATTCTGAGATGCATTTGTACAAATTAATATGTAAATATGCATGTATACAATTACAAAGAATAAAATAATTGACAAAAAAAATAATGATATAGTTATTTTAAGAGTTTTTTTTTTGTAGGTTCTTCTGTAAGAGATAATTTTATTTAAAATATGTCGGATACAAAATATGAATATTTCTTTCGATAGAAATTCAAATTTAAATTTGTAAAAGTCTAATTATTTATGTTATATCCGACCATTATATTAAACTCTGCATAAACAAATGAATAATAATATAATTACTTTTCTTTGCAAATTAGCTCACTTTTTTTTTCCTTCTGTATTATTCAAATAGAAGTGCCCCTCTTGCACATTCTTTTTGGTATCCGGTTTATGACTTTTTTTGTTGAAGAAGTATATGACATAGTTTTAAAAAGTAAAATTCTAAAAATTTACTTTTTCTAATTTATAAAGATTCTTCAAATTTAATTCAGGGATACCAACATAGGATTGGAAGAGTTGGAAACATGATTCTCGATCATAAAAAAATCTGAATTTGATTCTTGGAGTTCTGTGAAAAAATTGAATGTTTCACTATCAATTAAAGAATTAGTCGCTTTAAAGATCTATATACCTAAATTGTAGAGATAATTTACAACAAAATAAAAAATTTATTTAAGAAATTTACTCCAACGATTTTTTTTTAACAACAGATTTGAAATATCTTTGAACACTGATCTTTTAAAAATTTGATTAAAAATATTAATTTTTTTGATATTTTGTGCCAACTAAATGATGGGAAACTTTTAATTAAAAAATAATTCTAGAAAGCAAAATGGGAAGATGTGAACACATAGAAAAATGATCAGTCAAAATAAATTAGTCAAACACATGTAATAATAAACCATTTGACTATATGAACCAAAGCGTGGCCATGAATTGACAAACAAAGAAACCGATCAAATACCAATATTGTGTCACCATTGAAATATAAATAAAAATTGATAGATGAAAGGTTATGTATTTAATTAAAAAATTATTTCAGATATATTAAATTTTCAACTATTATTTTTATTTATATTTTATTTAAAAAATAATAATTTTTTTTAATTAAATAAAGTTTAAATGAGTTGGATTCTGAGAATTAAAAATTAGAGTAGACATCAAGTTCAAAAAACGCTGATAGAGGTAGATTATCCATCAAGGAGGTCCTCACATGAAAAATTGAGAAAGTATAATTTAAGTTATACTAATCACATTCATGTAAATATTTAAATTGCTATTTGAAGTAATATTATTCTATCAATCTATTCTCCAACATTATTAAAAAAATAATTAATGAAAGTAAAATAGTAATAAATGTCTATGATCCAAATATAGAAATAAAATATTAAAAGTGTGTGGGTATTTGTGTATATTCAACTTTTTAAAAGTTTAAATTTTATAGAGACACTAAGTTGGTAATAAATGTTGAAAATAAATTTAAAATTATGAGAACATTGACAAATTTTATTAACATTATTCGATATAATTTTATTAATCATTTGAAATTTCAATAGTGTACAAATTAGATTGAAAAAGTTCTATCATCAGATTTGAATTTAAAAGAGATTAAATTTTTACAACATAATGAATTCGAATTCAGATTTCTATGTAAAAGGTATTAACAATTAATGTTCAACACGCCTCAAATAGAATTTCCTCTTATAAAAATAACATATAAAAAACAAAAAATAAAAATTGAAAAAGTTTTTATAATTTTTAAGATCAAACTGATTTGATTAAATATACTTTTAGTCTTTTGTAAAAATATTCTTTTTTTTTAGTCATCGCAAATATATCATTTTATTTTCTGTCTTGAAATTGATAAAACTTTGAAAAATTTATTCGTATTGAAATTTAAATTGATATTGTAATAGGTAGAATATTAGATTTTAGTCCTCCCAAATAAGGACTATATTGAATATCACAAGAACCCATTTCAAAATAAATAAATTATGTAGGGATTAGAATTAAACATCAATAATAAAAAATAAAAAAATAAAATAAAATGCAATATATTTACAATGACTAAATTTTTTTTAAAAAAAAATTACAAGAATTGAAAAGTAAAAATGATATATTTGCAATTACTTAATTAAACAATATTGAAAACAATATGAAGCCCCTGCAGCCAACCAAGATTGACCCTACAAGACCCCTTTGCAAATTGCAACCACTATAATTATGCATCTAAGATGTGTGAGAATTGCATTGCATATATTATGGCTTTGTATTTGTCAAGCATCTTTGGGTGCTTCTCTGAGTCCTCACCACAATCTAAAAGATACATATGCAACGGTGATGTTTGTGTTCTCAGAAATCCAAAGCAAAACATTCACAAAAAAGCTTCTACAACCAATAATAAGCAAAAGCAAAGTCTTCCAATTTCATTTTCCCGTTTTTCTATCAAATGGTCTCCAAGGAATCGATCACACTTCTAAATAGCAAGCATCATATTTCTTCTATAAAATAGGTCGATTGATTTTTTTTATAGACAGATGTTAGTTGTTACGGTAAATAGGGTTTAAATTTGATTTGATTCTCAGATTCTTCTGGACGTTACAATTCAATATATTGAGTTTGTAATTTGTTTTGTTCTTAAAATGATATTAGTAGTATATTTATTTTTGTTGCTTGTTCACAACATTAATTTTCAGGGTTAATTGGGAAAGAAACAAACCTTAATGTTTTCTACCTTGTATTTGCTCCAAGAAAAGATAAATCAAAATATATATAGAGAGAGAGAGGTTGGAGTCCATTTTGATTCTTAAAATCTCTTTTGCTATACTCTGTAAATAACAATTAGTAGTTTTACCACCTTATTGAATATATTATTGTATTTCTCATATAAAAGTTGTTTTGAATGCAATTGATATTCATTAAATATTTTTCTAAGAAGCAAAACATATATTAAGGAAGAAATACAAAAAGTATTGCAACCAAATTACAAAGAGTGTTAAATGACCAAATATTAAAAACAAAAGTTTGTATGAGGGCTAAAATATGTATTTTCAATTCTTTTAAAGTATAAATTCACCACTCATAATTAATCGGACTAACCCAATAAGTTCAAATTTTATCAGATCAAACTAAAATATCTTTTTTTTGTCTTTGTCATATCTAACAACTCAAATCTTATAATTTATCGAGCTTTTTGAAATAGTTCATTTTAAATCTCATTTTGACAACTCTATTTTCAACGCAATCCAAAATATAATTTTAAGACATTTCTATTATGACTTATTCCGATTGTGTATAAAATAATGTGTTACATCATGTAAAATGTATAATCATATTGGTATTTAATATGATTAACGAAAATCCATTCACTCATTATCTTCAAATTTTGCCGAATACAACTAAGAAATGTAACATTACATATATATCTCCATAATTATTTATGAATCAAACATGTTACAATCATATGAACAATACGAAAACGGAGATAAACATAAATGTACCTAAAATCCGTGTTAGAATTTTCAACTTTGTCAAATGACCTTGTCTCGGTTCGTGAAGCTGTGGGCCTAATTTGTTACCTAAAAACCTTGGACCAAGAAACTTTGTCCTAAGGCTGTTTCTTCTCCTTGTTATCAAATACACATTCGCACTAACAAATTCAAACATCAATTTTAACAAAAACACATCCAAATAACATTTCCCTAATTCTTTTACATGCTACATTTCCCTATTTCATGTTATGACGCTGTTAAATTTAGTTTATACGCCTTCGTTTTCATTTCACTTGTTTTTCCTTTTTTTCTTTCTTTCGTCTAAGAAGGGTGATTGGACTTATTTTTTATCTAGATTTACTATTCTAAATCGTTGTTTCCTTCTATTGTATTTAAAATCAATAATTTTGTGCATGTTTAATTTTTCTTTCGTATTTTTTTTTTTTAAGTTTGTCGTCTCAATACGGCGTTCTTTTGGTTCGTCCTTTAGATGTGGCGCTGTTTAATTTTTTATTTTTGTGCAATTACTTGGTTCAGATTGAAAGATCAACTTTGATCGATTCGATACAAATTCAAGTAACTTTGATGTCTTTAACGTCACTATGGAGACATTGATATTTTGAACACTTCAATTTTAAATTGTATTATTCTCGATCGAAATATTTTTTACCAATTTAAATAAATAAATACTTATTTAGTAAACAAAATTAGTTCCTAAAATATCCTCACAACTATCTACCTATTAAAATTAAAATGTGATTGAATGTGTAAAAAGAAATTACATTCATAATGCATTGCAAGTTAACTCATTATTTATAAGAAATTACATTCATAATGCATTGCAATTTAACTCATTATTTATACTTAAAAAGGTACAAGTAAACGTGTCTTGATCCAAATGCCAGCAGAGCTAATATGAGGGGGAAATTGCTTACCTAGTTTATGCTTTATGTCTAATGGGGTATGCGGTTATGCTCTATGTCAATTGGTTGAGTGTATCTGCCATTATATTATTATTATTATTATTATTATTATTATTATTATTATTATTATTATTATTATTATTATTATTATTATTATTATTATTATTATTATTATTATTATTATTATTATTATTATTATTATTATTATTATTATTATTATTATTATTATTATTATTATTATTATTATTATTATTATTATTATTATTATTATTATTATTATTATTATTATTATTATTATTATTATTATTATTATTATTATTATTATTATTATTATTATTATTATTATTATTCCCAATCCTCCCCTATCCAAAAGGTAAGAACTAGGGAAAGCCAAAAGTTCCATTTTAGAAAAAGCAAATACGCTCTTGCATTCCTGACACGTAAAAATTTCATGTACAGATTAATAACATCATTAAGGACTAATCAGCGATGCCTTCCCCACCAATTCAGATACACAAGTAATCCTCTAATGAAATGAAAATCTAGGCAGCTGAATTTCATCCATTAGTAATGAATATACAATGCATCAACAAGATATTTTGCCGTCTAATAAAAAATATAAGCAACACTTGATCATCATAACCAATAGACCTGTCGTCGATAGTACAAATACAAGCTGCAGCGTCTCGGTAATCCTTGTTGGGAAAAGATGGAAAGGTGGTCGGAGAGCTATCTTCTCCCAAATCTAAGTTTTATGAACATAAAGAAACTCAGTTTGATTCACCTTGTGCCAAATCCTCCTACTTAACAAAAAAATAAGATTCCCAACATAAGCAACCAAGGGATAACAATCTTCTCCAGCACATGATATCCATTTCATCCCATCCTACAGTAACATGGCGGTAACATTTTCCTCAGCTTTATGAATCAAAATCAACATCCAATGACAGGAGCCGAAATTCAATCAGTCAATTTTTTGCAGAAACGTGCACACCAGAATCGGATCGCTGTGTCATAGCTGCAAAGCCAGGTCTGGTTGCTGTGAGTCAACCATCACACCAGAAGACTGTTTTGCAGGGGACCCGGGTGATTGGAAACCAATATTCAAGTCAGGAGGAAGTGTTTCTTGTTTTTGTCTTGGTTGACTATGAGGCCGGACAGCTTGCCAAGGCGGCTGCATTTGAAATCTTGATAGGTCGGAAGCTGCTACTTGAGGGAAAACCATAGGTCGGTTTGAAAACTGTGAAACGCCAACTGGGTGAATGTGTTGAGGTAAAAGTGGCTGAAATGGAAAGTTGTTCTTCTCTGACTGGTAAGGCATTCCACCAGAAGGAAACTCGCCTCTAATTCGTGAAAGATGCTGCTGGAACTCTCGGGTTGGGTTGTACAATGACTCCGCAGAAATATGATTTTTAGGTGAACTAGAATTTTCAGGTCCTTGTTTAAACCCTGCAGCTCCTACAGACATCCATGCACGGGCAGCTGCCGCCGAAGCATTGCTCAAGTCTTCTTTCCGTCCAGGCGGAACTGATGAAGTTACTGGTGGAGTTTCGGTAGGGGAATGATTAGACGAACTAGAAGCCTGTTGCTTTTGAGCCTTCTCGGCTAACATCCTCATCAGCTGAACTGGGTCGCTAAGAGTCTGCTCTTGCCCATGGGTAACAGAGGGAGCTGCTCTGCCCGATTGAATAGATGTACTTTCAGATGATGGAGCAGTCATTCGTCTATTGAAACTAGTATTCCTGACTTTACCATTAGGTAACTCTCCACTAACGACTCCGTTGACATCGGGCTGCTTGAAAGGCATAGATGTTAAGATATTCATGTTACTTGGTACCATTTCTCTGGGTTTAGAAACAGCTGCAGGAGCGTTACTTGTAAGCTTTGCAACTAGACTGGCATTGTTCTGATCGCTCGAGGGTAAAGAATTCAACTCCACTTGTTTCAAACCCTTATTCTCAGACTTGCCAACTTTCCTGGTCTGGACATTCGGTTGAGGGTGAGTGAGATTGATAGAAGCATTCGGTCTTACTCCAGCAGAACCAAAAAAAGATGGTTTTCCTTCTGATGTGAGCCCACTACCAGGGTGAACTGCAGGCTGTTTTACCTCAAACATCGGTTCATTGACAGAATGTTCCAAGGAGGATTCTACATTCTTACCATTTTTGCTGACCTTTGTCAATTTAGTAGTAGGCTGCAACTTTGTTGCCAGACTAGATTGTTTCTGGACACGGTTATCAAGCATTAATACTGGGGTTGGAAGTGGTTCATACTCTCCAACCCAACCACAACCAAATTTACAGTCAGATGGCAGTGCCTGTTGAATCCTCCGAGAAGCTACTCTCCAAGCAGTAGGTCCTAGAGTTGCAGCAAAACGAGCCAAACTCCTGGCATAGGAATATTCAGCTTGAAGTCCAACCTGTTGCAAAAGAAATACATCAGTAAATGCTTTGAACAAGAAAAGAAAGCTAAAGTATTCAAGGATTAAATTTCACTCCTTCTGATACATACTGTAACTAACTGCTTAATTTCACTCTCAAAAGTCGTAAATACTGAATCAGATCTAGTAATTGGTAGAGTAGACATATTATAAGTAGCACGGCGTTCATAATCTTGCACAAATGATTTTCTTCCTGACTTGGAGAGAAGGCCTTTCCCTGAAACAATAAAATAATAAAATCAAACAAAAAATAGTTAGATGTTTATATAAAAATCTTATGTTAAGAGTATGCAAAAAGCTTGATCTCTAATGGGATACCTGATATGGAGTCTTCTGCTTTCTCTTGATTTGCGTCGATCAAGAAAGCATTCCCCTCTACAACGCCATTGATGTTGACAGGTCTTTCACAGACGATACCTTGCATTGGATGGGAATTTGGCAGTACATCTCCAATAGTAGCAAGAGTTGCACCAGAGCAGAAATCAGAGCCAACAGGTTCCTGTGAAGCATAACCAAGCGGCCTTCTTGCTAGCTTATTACCTAAGGAATTCGTTCTTGTTTTTTGTTCAGATTTCAGCTCACTCTGAGAGTGTTCAAAGTTGATCCTTAACTTCTCAAACTTCTTTCTAGCTAGTTCTTGTATTGAACGTGCCTGGAACAGATACAGGGACCATAAAGCAAGCACAACCAAATGGTTAGTTACCATAGTTTTCGAGCGAAGCAATGGAAAGTAATCACCTTTCTACCTGTTTGTGGTATATAGTCTCTGGCGCATTGTATTGCATTGCATTTGAGCAAATCAATAAAACATCACTCTGCATTCAACAATTGCATTCAAAAGTCAGTAAAAAAAATTGTTTTTCAATACACCACTTAGTCTGGAAGACACTATCTATATACACAGTTTAAAATTGATTTAGATAATAAAGCAAATAAAGCTCGTGATTTTTATGAAATAAAGGGATCCTTGGTAAGGTAACAACTTTGTTTCTAGAAATTCTTGAATATTATGATGATGATAACTGGTTGTATACAAAGAAAAACAAATTACAGATATAATAGTCTACTCCTGTATGCACTCTTTTTCATCTAAAAAGAGGGTCCAACTTTGAGTCATAAATAGAAGACAACTAGATCCAAGTTACATCCCCATGCCTGGTGTGCTCACAAGTTAATATAAACAAGACAATATAAACAACCAAACCCTTCTCCACCAGGTGGAGTTGGCTTTAAAGATCGATCAATGCCATTAACTCCTATCATGCATTATGTCCAATGATAGAAAGTTTATCTCTAAAATCTAAATATCTCAATGATATGGCTTATAGTTTTTGATCTCCCTCTACCTCTATCTATTTACCATCTGGTTTTCTCTTCTAACAGATGTTTCTGCAGATTTTCTCCATCATACTCAAACCACCTAAACCGAGATCCTACCATCTTCCCTAGAATGGGGTCTACCTGAATTTTCAATGATTGTACTTTGAATCCTGTCTTGCCTTGTGTTTAAGCAAGATCATACCACGATAGCAAAATTTTAGGGCTCTACAACCCAAAGAGCTAAATTATAATATTGCTACCACATTAAGAAAACTGTCCGTTTATGATTTATCAATGTCAAAATAGCCAAGTCACAATTAGACGAAAAATGAATATTTTCTTTCCAACTTCAATTTTAATGTCTTCGCCAAATCCCCATCTATTGTTAGATTGAACAAACAAATACACTCATCCAGTAGAAATAACAATCACAGTTATACCTGCTAAATTTAATATGATCCCACCAATATTACAAGAAGCATAATCGACATAGAATACCAGAATAATCATATTGCAAAAACAATCAAAATCTCAAAAAAGAAAAGAAACTTGTCCCACCTACTTCAACAATGAACAGTAAATACATTTAACACACCTCAAATTGTTCCAATGTAGGGTAAGATCCATTTGCCAACTTCTTCCGCACGGTGGCGAAGTCCATAGGATTATCAATCACATCATGATAATCAGGAAGCTGCAAAGAGAAAAACTGAATTTCCAACCCAAATTGCATTCCAACAGCAAAACTAACAATTTACACAAACAAAAATCCACGCACCTCTTCTGGATCAACCGGCTCTGCATACACACCATACGTGTCCTTCCTGCCATCATCCAAGTCAAGAAAACAACCACCATAAAACACGGTATCACCACGGAATAGAATATACAAAATCATTCACCACATATGAAAACATAAACCCTCTTAAACAAAAGAAAAAAGAGAAGAAAACAGGAAACAAAACCCCTTACTTCTGAAGCTTGTCAAGGATCAATTCAAGAGTCCTCTTATCAGGCAACGGAATCTCAGACAAAACCTTCAAAGGGGTTCCTAACAGTAGAAACAAAAAATCAAGATGAGAAACTCGCGGAGGAAGACACAGTAACAAAAAAAAAAAAACACTACTTCACCCCTACCATTTACAGTATCCAACACGTTACATCAAAAATCATAATAAAAAAAAGAGTGGAATTTAAGAATTAAGAATTACAACAATCGAAAGAACAAATCAGAAGCACAAACCTGTAACAGAGTGGAGCCCTTTGGAATCAACTTTTGTGCCATTTACCTGTCACAACAAAACCACACACACCCCCAAGAAACACACACAATTAATAATGTAATGTAAAACCGTTAAAAAACACAAAAACTAAGAGTGCGATGCAATTGAAACAGAGAAAAGCAAAACCAGAAAAACAACAACAACAATGCGTAGGTTTGAGGTTAAGGTTATAGTTATAAACACATGGTTATATATATTTATAGATTATAGAAGATTTAGATATAGAGAGAGAGAAAAATGAAAGCCTAATCAAAGAGAGTCTGCATGTGTGTATGTGTTAGTTTTATGACAGTTGACCTGTTAGTTATCTCTCCCAAAATCCCGACACAGACAGAGAGAGAGAGAGTGAAAGAGAGAGAAAGACCTAGAGAGAGAAAAGATATATACTTATTGAATAATGGACCAATTGATATCATTCATTCATTCATTCATTCATCTCCCAACAAAAATATCTCACTGATTTCAGCTGAGCTGGACAAACCCACACACACGCACTCTTTCTTCCCTCCCCACACACAACAGAACCCTACAAATCCAAATTCATTTTCATTATTTTTCATTCATTTTCACGTATATGGCACTAACACTTCTGATTATATTCAATTAATTTATTTTCTCAAGTGTTGTATCCGGTGCCTCTTAGATTTTCACTATTTTTTTTTTCTTTCAATTTTCAGTTTCAGCACATACCTCACCCCTTTCACTTTCACCTTCGTCTTCATGTTCGTGTTCCTCTGCATTTTCATTTTCATTTTCATTCCCTTCAACTTCTGCTTCTTCTTCTTCTACCTCTTCCCCTTCTTCTTCCTCTTCTTCTTCTTCCTCATCTCTATCTTCATTCTTTTTTCTTAATAATTTTCTTTTCTCTGACTCAGGCGCGTGTACCACACGGGACCTACCGCGACTGGGCGCCGACTCCTCTTCATCTTCATCTTCTTCATCGTCTACACCTTGGTTCAGCTTCTCCACAAGCTTGAGCTTCTTCTTCTCGCGCCTCCTCTCGTCTTCATCTTCATCCTCGTCTTCTTCGTCTAGGTAATCGTCGTAGTCTATGTTATATCTGACATTTCGCCGTCGACGGCTCCGTCGTAGGTCGGATTGAGAAGTCGCCGGAGATTGACCGGAACGACGAGCTAGATCTGCCTTAGAAGGACGTCCTTTCTTCTTCCTCCTCACGATCTGACCCATCTATGGTTGTGTTTCTCTCTCTACTCTAAACTTTATTTTCTTTCTTTCTATCTCTCTCTAAAACCCTGTTTCGGTTTCTCTCTCTTGTTTTGCTTTGGGTTCCATTATTGTCGAGGGTGCCTTGGCTTTTTTCGTGAAGGCTTAGTATGGTCCGAGCCTCGTCGTCTGCATACGGACCTTAGGTTCGGATCAGGTTGGCTTTTTGTGTGTGACTCTCACTCATTTTCTTCTCTGTTTTTTTTTTTTTTTTTGTAAACTTTTCTCTTTTTTCTATATATATATATATGTAAATATAAGAATAACAATTTTATTTATACTAACAAGTAGAGCATGATACAAATGATGAGTGCTCTTGAAAAAACAAGGGGTATTATAATGATAAATAAACAATTAAATGTGTCTTTTGTTACTGAACAAATCCCACAAATAAATTTACATGTGTAAAGTGGAAATTACGAACTTAAATTTGAGTTATCACATAAAATTTAGTTCAACTAAGTTTTATTGACTAATTAAATACTAGTATGCTTTTAGTCTAACAAAATTGTAACATTTCGTTTTTAATTCTTGAATTAAAATAATAGAATTTTTAATCTTTATAAAATTATTTGATAAATAATTTTTGTTTTTAATTTTTTAAATTAATATGTATTTTTAAATAATTTTTGTTATATATTTATAATATTATTAAAAAATTAAAAAGATGAGTTTAAAATTTATTTTTTTTTCATATTTTTTATACTTTTATTTTGTATTTTTTATATTTAAAAAATTTATATTTAACTCATTTTTTGTTAAAAAATTTAAATTTACGGATGAATTTTTTATCATATTTTAAATATATTAATAAAAAATCATTAAAAAAATAAAGGTAAATAAATAATTAAACATATTTTATTTCAATAAAAATTAAAATTATTTTCATCATAATTTTATAAAGTTAAAATTTTGTATTTTTTGTGGGTATATACCGCTAAACTCACACAAAGTGAAAATTATGAGTCATTAAAAATAAATATACATTTTAATAATATTGATATTATTATTTGAGATTAATCTTACAAATAAAATTTGTATTTTTTTACATTAATTAAAAATAAAAAATTTAAATTTAATAATGATAAATAACATATTCAACCCTTAGTAAAGAATTAAAAAAATAACATATTCAACTCATAAATAAATTATTTCCATTATTATGATGATAATAATTTAAAATTTTGTAATGTGAACATGAGAAAACGACGTTACTGGATGGAAATGTCGGCGTTTTCTTTTGCTGCCCGAAACGGCGGAACCTCTTGCGTGTTCTGTTGCCTGTCATCATTGTTTACCCTTTTTTTCAATTTTTTCACACAAAACGTTATCTTCACTAACTCAACTCCACTAGACTTTTTTTGTTGGGACAACTTGGCTTATAGAAAATTTTTATTTTTTTTTCTTCTGTAAATTGGCTTATGATAAGAAAACAAGTTTATTCAATAAAATGTGTAGGGAAACAAAATAAATTGTAGATTTTTTATTTATTGATGTGGTGAAATTTAAAGAAAGCTATATTTGACCGTTGACGTTTACGATCTAATTTGTGATAATGATAAAATTAATTAAATTCAACATTTGATTTTTATATTTTTTAATTGGTTTCACGTGTTCCTCTTTTGAAAGACAACTATAGCTGATTTGATAGATAAGATAAAAGACATAATATAAATAAGTTATCATTATATTCAGTTTGAATTTAATGTTTAACGAACTAACAAAATATGATTAATTAATCTAAAATTCTATCGTATTGTATCATATCTCTTTGGTTAAAATTTCTATGATAAATATGAGTTGTGTTAGAAACCAGCAAAACAAGATATAAAATTAAAAATATAATAAAATATAAAAACAATTTATAAAATATAATCTAAAATATAAAAATGTAAATCTAATCGAATGTAAATATAAAAATAATTAATAGAATTTGATAATAAAGTTAAAAATGAAATATTAATAATTAATTTAAAAAATGTTTATGATCTTATCATAAGGGTAATTTTGTCTTTTTATATAATCTAATAAATTAGTAATTAAAATTATAAAAATATGAAAATTAATTGAAATTTTAAAATAAATATAATTTTTTTAC
>JBBPBO010000003.1:64851877-64908002 GCA_037974295.1 Cicer cuneatum
TTTCAGAATAATTTAATAGTAATGTGAAATAAAATTATATTTCCACTTTTCTTTTTGTTTCAATTTTTTAATCTTTTTTATATTTTCCTATTCTTCTTCCATTATTTTATTATTAATAACTCAACATAAAAAGAAATTCCTTAAAAAAAAGTTTTGTTTGACTCAACAAGAAAAATTATGAAGAAAATAAAAGATAATAATACTTTGTCAAGTTAAAATTTTATACATATCTTTCTTTTTTTATTTTTAACAAAATATAAACTTAAGATAACTTATATAAATGGTGTTTTTTTAAAGAAAAATAGAGAAATAAAAAGAAAAAAAAAGAACAATGAAAAAGAAAAACAAATATAGATTCAGACTTTAGAGTCAATATAGATAAAAAAATCAAGTATTTTTGAAATAAAAATTAGTTCTGTATTGCTAAAAAATATAAAAAGACTTATAAAAAAATTATATACATTGCGAAGAAAATATCAATTTATGAATCAACAATATACAAATAAATATCTTAACTTATGATAAAAAAAAATAAAAAAATAACAATCCAAACCTTCTTCTTGCAATTTACTCCATTAACTTAAAAATTAATATCTTAACTTATGATATCAAGTTTTATTTTTTTCTATTGTGTCAACTAATATACTTTTTTTATAGGTTTTTTCAACCTCTTAAGACCAATCCAACAATATCTTTTTTTTTTCTCGAATCTCACTCTTCTACGATAGTTTTCTCAACTTTGTAATGTTATTTTGAAGAGTTCTTATTTTGTCGCGCCGACATAAACCGAATAGTTCTAGCGATGTGAGACGAGTCTTGGATTTTGAGAGGAGAAAGATTATTATGACAATGAAGATTATTTGGTGATAAGAGGATAAAGGTCACCAGGATCCATAAAATAAGATAAATTTAGATAATTTAAATCATAGTGTCATATCAATTAAAATTGTTAATGTTGTGTCAATTTTTATTAGTCAAACACAAACAATCAAATAGTCTATTTAATCTTAATATGCTTTTTTTTAATCTTATTTTGTTCCTTTAATAAAACATATAAATATTGAAATAATTACTAAAAGAAAATTTAAAATCACTTTAACCTATAAAAGTTCAGCAATAGAATCGAGTACACAACATTTATGTGAATCTATATCTCTATTAATGTACAATGCTATATCAAACAGTGCCCATTAATTATTATCAATGAAGTTGGTTAATGGTCAAATTAAATCAATGAAGTTGATTAATAATACACTCAAATGCGGCGGTGACAAAGAAATTAAGAACAAAAAGAGTGGAACCAATTCTTAAAAATAAAATAAAAATGGTAACTTAAAAACAAAGAACAAAATTTGAAGTAGTGCAGCGACGGTAGAGAGTGGAGTAGACGCGCAGGTAGATCGCGTGGGTTAGATTTCATTAATGAAAATGAAATTCCACAATGTTTGAAAAGGATGACAGCGATCCAATATTGGAAGTCCAGCTTAGTGCTAAGCCAACACTTTTGACTAAACAACCACTGAAATTAGAAATTGGTTTCACACTCCATAGGAGAAACTTGTCATTTCATATTTTGTAGTTAGGGTCCACAAATCATGAAACTTGTGATCAGAGGCGTTAAAATCAAACTCGTGAAAGAGACACGATGGGTGCGAAAACTCTCAAGAAATGGACGGTACTGATTTATCCCGAAAAATTGAACGATGGTGATGGAAAAGTGGTGACGTGGAGGCGTGTTATGTCGGCAACATAAGGAACAAATTTAATTGGGGAAGCTATGGCAACTGCTACACTCAAACAATTTAAAGTTGTGAGATATAGAATTTATGAGATATATCCAAAGTTTTCACCTTTTATATATGATCTTTTGGCGTCACTATATGTCGAATTATTTGCGATGCTACATAATTAGTGTTCTACCTATTTAAATTTCTTTTTCATTGTGATATTGTAAATATTGAGAAGAAGGTAAATCGCCCGCCATTCACGATAATTTCTTTTCTTTTTAACAGCTTTTTTGAAAAATTGTTGATAAATTATTATAATCAATTGAAATCAAATGTGTATTTCATTAATTATGTCAAACATATATTGTTGATAAAGTTAATGGAATATACATACGAGATTTTAATTGATTGTGTTAGAATATTTGATTTTTGTTGATTTGAGTTGAGAGGATTAAGTGTGGAAGAAGAAAGAAAGTGAAATAATCAAAATTCTGTTATTACTTGCAGTACAAGAAATTGAACTTGCACTTGTCTTCTATGTCAAACACTTGCTACAATAAAGGCATAACAAACTATTAACCTCATTTAACAACTTTTAACGACTCTGACAACTTTTAACAAATGCTAACTACCATCATGAATTACAATTTCAACCTTCTCCCTAATTCAAAATGGTTAAAGATGTTACAATAAACTTGCTTCTCATTTCTTGAAACATCAATATGGCTTTGAAAATGTCTGCCTTTTACTCATTTGTGCTCCAGCTTCAATTTATCTTTGATCATTTGATCTCTTAAGTAATGAAATCGTATTTCAATATGCTTGCTTCTTTTATGTGCATTTAAGTGCTTGAATAAGTCTATTGCAGATTTGTTATCAATTAAGATCCTTAATGGTCCTTCATTCCTCAGTCTCATCTCAACTATCAATTTTGTCATCCATAGAGCTTGGCAAGCTCCAATTGATGCAGCCACATACTTAACTTCACATGAGGATATGGCTACTATGCTTTGCTTCCTTGAACACCATGAAATTGGTGTCTTATTTACCATGAATACATAATACATAGTACTTTTCCTATCATCCTTATCTCCACACCAATCAACATCCGTGTATCCAATCGATTCAGCTTCCCTTTCATTTGAACTCTTATGATATAGCAAGCCATATTCACTAGTTCCTTTAATGTATCTTAATATCTTTTTTGCTGCCAAGTAGTGAGGTACTCTTGGTTTTTCCATGTATCTACTGATCAACCCTACACTATAGAATATGTCAGGTCTTGTATTACACAAGTATCTCAATGATCCTACCATCTGCTTAAACAATGTGGGATCAATCAACTCTTCATCTCATTTATTTGACAGTGCCAACCTGTTTATGAAGGAACACTTGTGTTATTGCAGTCTTGCATGTTAAACCTCTTCAATACATCATTAGCATACTTCTTCTGGTGCATGAATATTCCATTCTTCATGGTGACAAACTCAATTCCAAGGAAGCAAGATAATATTCCCAATTATGACATTTCAAATTCTTATTTCATTCTAGTCTTGAATTGATCTATCTTAGCTTCATCACATCTAGTTACTAACAAGTCATCAACATAAACATATTAGTCGTGTAGGTAGGGCTGTTGACCTTTTAACATAGACTTCATGCTCATTCACACACTTTTCAAACTGCTGTTCCAGGAGAAATGTGTCAATCCTCTTGTTCCAGGGCCTAGGAGCTTGCTTTAGGCCATACAAAGCTTTGCTTAGCCTATATACATTGTTTTCCTTTCCCTTTATCTCATATCTTGGTGGTTGTCTTACATAAACTTCTTATTCCAATGGTCTATTGAGGAATGCTGACTTTACATCTAGTTGATGCATGGACCAACCTTTGTAGCTAGCTATAGACACTACCAGTCTTACAGTTTCAATCCTAGCCACTGGTGCATATACTTCATCATAATCTAATCCAGGTATTTGCAAGAATCCTTTTTCTACAAGTCTGGCTTTGTACTTTGCAATCTCACCATTAGGCTCCATTTTAAATTTATAGACCCATTTCACATCAATTGGTCTTCTGTGCATAAGTAATGTCATCAGCTCCCAGGTTTTGTTTCTCTCAATTGAATTAAGCTCCTCTTTTATTGCAAGTCTCCAGTTTGGATCACTTAGAGCCTCATCATGATTGACTAGTTTTGATTTAGCTAGCAATGCAAAGTGTATTAAATCTCCATTTGTATTGAATGTTGAATTAGATGCTATTTCAAAGTTATGCAATCTTATAGAAGGTTGTCTAGTCCTACTAGATCTTCTCACTGGTTCTGGAGCTAGTTGTGCTACTGGACTTGTTGCCTGATCATCATCGAGATCAATTATTACTGCACTGCTTGAGCTGGCTGTGGCACATTTCTCCCAGTTCCATCTTGTAGACTCATCCACCAGTATGTCTCTGTTTATAACCACTCTTGCTTTGTTTGGATCATAGAGTTTGTAAGCTCCAATTGAGTCATATCCCAACAACACCATCAACTCGGCCCTATCATCTAGCTTTCTTCAATTTTGAGCAGACACATGCCTAAAACACAATGAGCCAAACACTCTTAGATGGCTCACATATGGCCTTTTTGTGAACCAAACTTCTTCAGGTGTTTTAACATCAAGTCTTTTAGTTGGGCATCTATTCAAGATATAGACAACAGTTGACATTGCTTCTCCCCAAAACTTATGAGGCATTTTCTTTCCCTTTAGCATGCTCCTTGTCATGTTCAAGATGGTCATATTTCTCTTCTCTACAACACCATTGTGTTGTGGTGTGTATAGTGCAGTGAACTCATGTATTATTTCTTATTTTTCACAAAATTCATGAAACTCATGAGATTTGTATTCACCTCATCCATCTATTCTAATCACTTTGAGACCACACCCACTCTGTTTTTCTAAGATTAGTTTGAACTTCTTAAAAACATCAAGCATTTCTCATTTTCTTTAAAATAGGTAGATCCATGTTTTTCTTGTAAATTCATCAACGAATTATACAAAATAGTTGTTTCCACCTAGTGAGACCTCCTCAAATGGACCACAAACATCAGAAGAAATTACCTTCAGCTTTTTTGATGATCTAGTTGGAACTTCAAATTTAAATGAATTCATATGTTGCTTAGCCTGACAACATTCCTCAAACATTTGCTTTGGTATCTGGATTTCAGGAAGTCCTTGCACCATATCCCCGCCCTGCAACATATGAAGACTCCTAAAATTCAAATGACCAAATCATTGATGCCATAACTAGTTTTCACTCCTGATTTTAGCATCCAAACACTGATTTTCACTGATTTGAATCTCAACCTTGAATGTTTTGTTCTTTGAGAATGGTGCCTTCAAAATCAGTCTCTTTGAGCTATCAAACTTCTTCCTTTGTCCATGCTCCATCTTCATTGAATATCCATTCTCCATAAATTACCCAAGACTCAATAAATTATTCTTCATGTTTGATACATAGAGCACATCACATATGAATGATTGTTTGTCATCCATTATCTGAATTAGTACTTTGCCAACACCTTCAACAGTCATTGTGCTATTGTCAACAAACTTGATCTCCCTATTCACCTTCTCATCAATACTTACAAACCACTCCTCATGACGATTGGAGCAGCTTGTGTCAAGATACCATAATTCAAGACATTCATCATTCGAGGTCGTGGTATCCATCAACAATACATCATCTGAGTCTGAATCATTTGCCTGTGCCATCTGAATTTCATCCTCCTATCTTTTTACCTTCTTTTGCTCTACATTCATCAGCAAAATGGCCTCAATTTTGACGGTTATAGCAATTTTGACGGTTATAGCATTGAATCCCTTTCTTATTAAATTTATTCTTACCTCATTTATTACCATTTGATTTCTTGCTATAATTGTGCCACTTGGATCTTCCCTTTCCTTTATTGTATTTCATTTCATCTTGATTGGTTTTCTTACTGACTTGAGCTTGTAGAGCCCGCACTTGTGTATTTGCTGCACTTCTTTTTTTTACTCTCAACTCATGAGCTTCTAATGAACCTTGCAAGTCTTCCACCTTCAATGTTTCAAGATCATTTGATTCCTCTATGGCCACCACTATGTGATCATATCTCTGTGTTAGAGTCCTAAGGATCTTCTCCATAATCACCACCTTAGCCATTACTTCACCATTGGTCTTCATTTGATTTATGATTGTTTGCACATGATTGAAGTAAGAAGCTACACTTTCATCCTCCTCCATTTGCAGCAGCTTGTACTGCCTCCTCAACATTTAAAGTTTTACTTTCTTGATCTTCTCCTCACTAGTGTAATACTTCACCAAAATATCCTAATCTTCTTTTGATGTGGAGACCTTTGAGATTCTTGCAAATTTGTTTGAATCAACCCTTTGCTGAATGTAGAAGAGTGCCTTGTAGTCCCCTTTCTTTGAATCTTTAAATGTTGCTCGCTGTCCCTCTGTTGAATTTGGACCAAGCTGATCATACGCATCTTGAACCAATTCATACACTTCTTGAGCTCCAAGCGATGACTTCATTGATGTACACCATCTTTCCCAGTTTTTTCCATAATAAATTGGCAAATTAAATGGAAAACTTCCTTATTCGTTAATGATTCTTTTCTGTTTTTGCACTCACACTCGTGCTTCCCAAGTTCATTGATGAATCTCCCTATCACTCATGTTTCTCTTTGAGTTCAAACCCAATTCTCGATGCCAATTGTTAGAACACTTGATTTTGGTTTATTTGAGTTGAGAGGATTAAGTGTGAAAGAAGAAAGAAAGTGAAAGAATCAAAATTCTTTTATTACTTGCTACAAGAAACTAAATTTGCATTTGTCTTTTATATTAAACACATGCTTACAGTAAAGTCATAACAAACTATTAATCTCCCTTAACAACTTCTAACAACTTTTAATAACTTATAACTGCCATTATAAATTACAACGGATTATAGGTAACCTACCTATAATTTTTGAAAGATAACATAAAATTTACCTTTCATTTAATTTAAAATTGGATGTCTATTTTATAGTTTGAGAACTTATAAATTTTATACAAACAAACAAAAAAGTTTATTCTCACACACTCACGTACACTTCAAATACACATATGAAAAAGTATTTTTTTTTCTCTCTCTAGATATGCATTTTTGAACAAAAACACAAATTTTTCTTATTTGCAAAAGTCTACTTCTGAATGAAAGTAGCTACAATTTAAAAAAATATATATGAGAACATGAATAATTATGTTTTGCCATTAATTATTATCTTTTTATTTCTATATTTTATCACTATCATGTCACAACTCACTATCTATTTTTTTTTTTTTTTAGAATATATTCGGCGTTGACAATACATTTTCCTAAAACTAACTCTAAAAAAATATAATATTATTAAAATTCAAAACTTGCGAGAGTATTGTTCAATCATGTAAAGAAAATGGGCATAAACTAAACTATTACTTTGATACTCTGCAGATCGGTTGGTGATTAATTTCTAAGTCCTTACATTGTGTTTGTTGACCCAAAAAACGTGCTCAAGTCACTTTTCTCAAAGTTCTATTATATAACATGCTTTTGTTACACGTTCTGTTGAAATTTCTACTTGGAATAAAATCATCAAAATAAAATATATGAAGAAGTGGGATGAATATGGGGACAGCATATCGAATAAAAATAAAAATCAGAAAGCACATTTTGGGGGTGAAGCATTCTTAAAGCTGGCTTTTATAGTGCATCGTAATGTCTCATTCTTTAATTATTAATATCTAATAATTTAAAAAGGACTTTATGTGTTTATAAATAAGAACAAGGGTATATGTAAAAAGATAAATAAAATCTATCTATAAGGATTTTATTTGAAGGTTTAACAAAATTCAAAATACTAATTTGAATCATAACTACGTGGAGAGCGCAGAGAGTGAAGTATAAGATTAAAAATATTCATGACAATTTTGTAGTTTATGTGATTCAACTCGTCTGAAGCGAGTAATAAATTCTTATATAAATACTTGATTTATAAATTAAAAAAAGTTTTTTTTTATAATTGTTAAAAATAACCCTTTAATTTGGGCTTAATATTAGTAGTTAGATACTCTGCATAATAAGTATTTTGATGTGGCTGCCTTATGCTTACAAAATTTATTAAATCAAAACGTAAAGAACAGGAGAAGATATACTATATACTTATATTGAATGCTTTTGCTTTTAATTTAGATCAATATAGTAATAACTATTTATGGCTTGTCACGTGATTATTAATTATATACAAGAAATTAATATCATAAAGCTTACACAAAGTTACAAAGAAATAGAGTAGAATAGAATGTGCTTTGTCATTAAAAATTTGGATTCAAAGCACTAATTAAGAACTTTACTTTTGACAATGACAACATTTTTAAAAATAATTGGATGAAAATTAAATTTTTATTAATTAAATTTTTATTAATAATTATTTTACCGCGTATTTATTTTACAAGGTAAAACTTTTACCACCAATGTAATACTTATAGATACATTATCATTCATCAAAATAGAATAACAATAAAATAATTACAAATTTTAAATTTTTTTATAAAATTGTGGATAAATTATCTCCAATCAATTAAAATTAATCACGTGTACTCCACTATTTTTTTAGAAATTTAAATTTGACACAATAAAAACACGTAACTAATTCTATCTTAACTTATTCATATACATAACTAATTTTTTATATACATCTGGTTCTATTTTGTGTAATTTATCGGTAATTTTCTAATGCAACTTATTTGTCACATAAAATTAAATAAATATCAAATATAAGTGAGTGGAGAATCTATTGTGTGTGCTATTTGCTTCACTAACCTTTCTATCAAATCTATTATTTTAATTTCACGCGCAAATTGACGTGTACCGTTCATCATAAATTCTTGGAAATGCTTTAAACTTGAAATATCAATCAAACACTTGTCTACAAAAACAAGTTCAATTTAGCAATCATATAGTAATAGTAACATGAGTTTTAGAGTTTTCCATGTGTTTTCCTATGTATTTATCTTTAGCTACGGTTTCTCAATAGCTCAAATGGTTCCAGCTGTTTATGTTTTTGGAGACTCACTTGTAGATGTGGGAAACAACAATTACTTAACACTTTCTATTGCTAAGGCAAATCATCGTCACTATGGTATTGATTTTCTTAACCACAAACCAACTGGAAGATTTAGCAACGGAAAGAATGCTGCTGATTTTATTGGTAAAGTTATTCAAAATTCTATTGACTCAATTGTCTCTTCAAATAAATATTTTTCATATAGCCATGTTGATTATTAATTTATTACATAGTGTATGATATCTTTGATCATGACAATCTTGTTATTATGGATAGGAATTCCAAAATCATCATGATTTACAATTTTTTTCCCCTTTAATTGGTCTCATCATTATTAGCCTATGTATTTTCAACAATAAGTTTTGAGAGGAGCACATGTCTTCAAATCATAGTTAGCAAACCAAATCTCTAATTTATAATTTTTTTGATAAAAAATAAAAAAGAAAGAAAGAACATATACATATAGCTAAACAATTTTTTTTGAAAAACTGGAAGTATATTAGTGATCAAATAGCTATAATATAATACTTTCACTTATTTTTAGAATGAAGATGTCATACTCTTGAAAATAAAAAAAAATAAAAAATATAACTTATTAACATATACTTAATTTTAATAATATCTAGTAGTATTTTAGATATATAGTTTTGGGTGCCAAAGTAAGCCATATTTCTCTTCAGCAATTTTTTTCTTCAAAGAAACCCATTCTTGATTTGACGAACTTACAGCAAAAAAATACCAACATTTGGGACGTTGAAAGCAAAAAAAAAAAAACATATTTAATTACATGAGATTCAGAAATACAAGATGGATTGCCCCACAAACTTAAAAAAGTTTAAACTTTAAAAAGTTTCTTATTATATAATTAATAAATGAGACATCAACAAAAACAAAAAATATAAAAAAGCTTTTTATGAAGTAGACACTGTGAATTTATTAAAACAAAAAAAAAAATTAACACTATAAAACTCTATAATGTATACATGCATACTAGCCATAATAGAGTTTCCAATAAGTATGTTTTTGTCTGAAATGAAATGTATAATTAATTTTGTGTGGATTTCAGGTGAGAAATTGGGTTTGGCAACTTCACCACCTTACCTATCCTTAATATCAAAGGCAAACAAAAATGAGAATAATAATGTATCCTTATTTATGAATGGTGTTAGCTTTGCATCCGCAGGTGCTGGAATATTTGATGGCACAGATGAACGTTATGTAAGTCACACCAACTTCACTTCCATTTTTCATTCATTCCTCAATTTTAATGTAACTTTTTTGTCTAAAAAAACATTTATGAGAGGTGTATACCAAATAGAGTTGGGCCTGCATGAAAAAGATGGCTATTTTCGATTTGGGCCGCTATCACGGCCCACAAAATTTTAAAATAAAAAAATAATAATAAAAATTAAATGCGGTGAACGTGGATCGAACACGTGACCTTCAGATCTTCAGTCTGACGCTCTCCCAACTGAGCTATCCCCGCTTGATGAAATAATTTTACTTTTTGTTGATTTTATTTATAGAGACAATCAATACCTTTGACAAAACAAGTGGACTATTACTCAAATGTGTACGAGGAACTGACACAAGAAGTGGGAGTAACTGCTCTACAGAAGCATCTCTCAAAATCAATTTTCGCTGTGGTGATTGGAAGCAATGACTTATTTGGATATTTTGAGTCATCTGAACTTCGTAAGAAAAACACTCCACAACAGTATGTGGATTCTATGGTTTACTCACTAAAATTGCAATTACAGGTAACACATAAAACAATCAACAATGTTTTTAACACTAAATAAAGCATGTTTAAAATGACGTTATTTTTGAAATAGTTTTAATTTTGAGATTATTTATTTTGGCAGAGATTATATAATAATGGTGTACGTAAATTTGAGATTGCGGGAGTGGGGGCACTTGGATGCTGTCCTGAGTTAAGACTGAAGAACAAAACGGAATGTGTTGAAGAAGTCAATTACTGGTCAGTTAAATACAATGAAGTTCTTCAATCCATGTTGAATGAATGGCAATTGGAGAATGAAGGCATAATCTACTCATACTTTGACACTTATGCTGCAATCAATGATCTCATTCAAAATCCAGCTACCTTTGGTATTACTGCTCCCTCTATCTTCATTTAATCCACTAATTTGAATATTTTTATTAATTATAGTTAGTTGAGTTCTGCCTCCAATATATGTCATGTGTTATGAGAATTGTAACATTTTTTTCCCCTTAAATTGTAATCACCGTGTGTTAGAATTTCGTTGAAGTTAGATGGTTTACCGTTGATTAATGTTTAAAAGTCGTATTTTAATCCTAATTTAACGGATAGAATGTCAAACTTTTTAGGTTAAACATCATATTCTGGATTTAAACCTATACTTCATAATTATGTAAAAATTTCTAATAGTATTTATCATTCCTTCTGCCGATTAAATTAAATAATAATAATAATATTTAAAAATCATTTGATTAAATACGTTTTAACTATTAATCTAAGGGTCATACTCACATATGTCAAAAGAGAAAGATTTAAATATTTTAATTTTAAATGCATATTTTTCAATACATTATTAATGAAATTTTTTTATCTTTAAATTACTTACAAATGCTCATATATGATTGATGTTTTTGCCAAATTTGATGATGTCTCACTTTCAGGATTTACTGAGGTGAAAAGTGCTTGTTGTGGACTTGGAGAGCTAAATGGCAGGGCTCCATGCTTGCCTGTGTCAAACCTTTGTCCCAACAGACAAGACCACATTTTTTGGGATCAATTCCATCCTACAGAGGCAGCTTCACGAATCTTTGTCGACAGAATTTTTGATGGTCCTTCAACTTACACTTTTCCTATTAATATGAGACAGCTAGTAGCATCATGAAGTTTGAGATAAATTTTTACTTAAATCATTATTTTAGTTCTTGAGAATATAAAGACATTGTCATTTTAATTTTTGATTAAATAAAAAATTTAAATTAATTTTCGAATCATTAAAATGTCAGTCAGTTTAGTATCTGACGTTATAATGATCATGAACTATTTTGATAGTAAATTATGTCTTTCAACGACTATAATGATCATGATTTTTATTATAATAACTTGTATCTTTCAATGACTATTTTGATTATTCGAGTACTCATTTAATTTTTTGTCAAGTCAGAGATATCAAAATGACAATATAAAATGATTATTTACATATTAATTTTTCACATCAAATGACACTTTTTTTCTCATCAAATACAAATTGTTGCCAACGAAAGGGAAATTGTAAACTCCTCAACGAATTATAGTGTTTTTATGATGACATTCATCTTCTCTTGCAAAGACAATATATTAGGATGATGGCAAAAATCTCAAACTCCATCCCATAAGAACATTCTTTAGTAATAGATTTCTCAAGAATTAATTTAATGATTCCTCGTAAATACTCATTTACTTTAAAATCAATTAATAACTTATTTAATTATATTTTTAAAAATAATGAATTGGAGTATTTGCAATTACAAAAAGTAAAGTTAATCTGTAAAATAAAAGAAGCTCCTAAAGCTAAAACTCTTGGCGTTTTAGTCATAACTTTGAACGTTTGTCAAAAACTGTTGAAACATAGAATATGTTAGTGTGTGAATTTAAAAATTGTTTAAGTCCTACATTGGAAAACTCTCATATGTTGAGTAGTTTTTAACTCTATAAATACTAAAGTCTCACATTAAATAAAAAACACATGTGACATACATTTCCTAACTTTCTCTTTTTCCCCACTTCTTCCATTTATGTCTCCGTTCTTTTAATTTATAAGTGGCGTTGATAGTCTGTCTACGTGACATCATGTCAAATGTAAAGGTCATATCCAAATACAAATCAATCAAAATGCACAAATTCTATTTGTTAGACTATATGTCAATGCATGATTCCGGAATATCATTGTCCCATAGAGCAAAAAGTCCCACCATTGGACAATGTCCCACCGTTGGACGAATGCTCTTCAGAGTTTCATGTTTAATACCTCAGTATTGAGTATTTTTCTGAATTACATTGTCTTTTCAAGGAACTGTCGTCACGTACTCGCGACTAAGTCTAGGCCACCAATGCATGCATGAATGTCATCACCTTAGTTAGTAACAAAATAAATCACTCAACCAGAGCGTTCAAAATCATTAAACATTGTACTAAACCAACTTAGTTTAGATACAAAGTCATCACCTTGAATAACCACCCGATACCAATCAAAATACACAAATTGCTAAATCTCATAATATCACTCATAAACATGTAATTCATATAACACACATATTTTGAAGATAACGCACAAACATAAGCAATACATAATATAACAATGCATTTATATCACATATAATTCAAATAGTAAAGCGAATGAAGTGATGCTTTTACCGTTATAAGTGTTGCTATTAAGATTCTTATGGAGTAGTCTTTGCTCCAAATATGTTACACCTTCACAAATTAATTTACTACTCACTTAGTGTCAAAATTCATCTATCCCTAATTCCTATTCAAGGTTTGATGTTGGCTTAAGGTTTTAAGACACACCATTTCTTTATATTTTTAAAAGATATCAATTATCTCAAATTAGCAAGCATACAAACAACTAACAATAAAAATAGATTTTGAGTCTATATTTGGCACAAGTGAGTCACTGAAAATCTAATAAAATAAAAGAAAAATGTCATTTTTCAAATATTTCTTTTGGACCAAAATTCTAATATAACAAGCATTAAGGATCTCTAAGACTTCCTTAGTTCACTTCCAAAAATTTAACAATAAAATTTAACGTCATTTAATACAAAAACCATTTTAATTATTACAAAATAAATTAACAACTCTATCATAAAATTATTTTTATTTTATAAATCAACAGAACATCCACACAATTTTACAATAAAAATAATAATTTTAACGTTCTAGAAGAAATAATCATAACAACAACTTTCAACACATTTTTTGTTTTTAGAAAAATTATTATAATTAACATCAATAAGCTTTCTAATTTTTTTTTCAACACTCAAACTATCAGAACATAAAATTTTAACCAAATAAAATTTGACTTTGTAGCCAATAACGATTTTTTATTGATTAAAATACAATCTAGTCTTTATAATAATTTCTATTGGATAAAAATTAATTTTTGGCATAGCTAAACATTTTCTCTTATCAAAATAGGTTTTTATATCAATATCATAAGAAAATCAAGAATACTTCTAAGAAAATAAATTGCATGTCACGATTTGCACACAGAACCAAAATACCATGAAACTACTATTTAAAATGGATTAATTATTAAAACATGAAACTCAAACTGATTAAGATTATGAATCAAAACTTTTCGAATAATATAATTTTAATTGGGACCACTTTATGTTATAAAGCTCCAAATAAATTTTAGAAAATAAACGGAATGCAATTTTAAGCATAACCAATGTCCCAAAAAAACAAGCAAGGTAGTAACTCAGCAAACTGCACAATTTATCTTTGAAGGAAATAAAATGTTTCTCTCTTATTTTCTTTCTTTACAGCCCTAGGACAACAAAAAACATTAAAGAAGCCAAATCTTTAAATAGGCCATAATTCCAAGAGGAAACAAAGTGGTTATTTTAACCATAACAATGTTACACAATTTTGTTTTTAAAATTAAAAAATGTTTCTTACACAATAATAATAATATCAAACACTATCTTTAAAATTATCCATTGTCATAAAACTATTTATTAAAAATTAGTTTTTGATTAGTAACAACAATGGTAACAACTTTACCATAAGAATCAATATTTTAATTGACAAACATAAATTTTGTATCAAAAATCATCATTTCAAAATCAAAAGTTTTATCAAATTGAGTTAGAGAGAAAGTAAAAATATTAATAGATTATATTAGCAAATCAAGTTCAAAGGTAAAGATAACATACTAAATTTGAATGAAATCAGAGCAAGTTCCTTGCACAATCATAGACCCTGCAATGATGTTTCTTTCCCCTCTTCACATTATTGAGGATTCATTATTCCTTTTTTTTTTCTAACCTAAAGTAGCTATTAACTAGGGATTTATATATCTTTTTTTCTTTCTTGTTAACCTAACCTAATAACGAACTAGAGTTTTTCTCATTAACTAACATTTGGACTGTTGACTAATCTAAAATATCTTTATTGTTTTTGTTTTCTAGAAATAGTTAAATTGTGTCATTATTATAAGTATTTTTTTTCCAGATAATTCACAAGAAAATATTATTTTAAAATAATAATTTTCACACAATTTAGCAAAAATATTCAGTCAAATTAAATAAATCATGTCATACACATATATGCTTTTCAAATATAATAATTGAATAAAGAATAAAATAATAACAACCACATTATAAATTATTAAAAAAAACAAAAATATATTTCACACACTACTGATACTAGAAAAAAATGTGGGTCTTACAACAGTACTACACAATTTTATTGTAAATGGGTTGAATCCAAGTTTAGATATTGAAGTCACCAAGTTCAGTTCCATAATTTATTCATTCTCCAATTTTTCTTCCCTTTTTTATTAGAAAATTATACCCCATACCCCATAATTACACTCCTACCCCACAAATATTCTAAAATTTTAATTTTTCCTTGATATTAATTTTTTTTCATCTGTTACGAGATTTTATATGTGCTCAGAAAACTCAATTAAATTTTCTGAAACACATTTGAGTTTTTTTAAAAGTTTACCTAAACAAAAATATTTCAATAGCTCCATAAATGAACTTTCCGGTTACGATTTTGAAAAAAAAAAGGAGGAGTAAAATTGATAATTTATATAAAATGTAGGGGGTATAATTTAAAAGGCATGTAAAATTTTCTTTTCATTATTATCACGAAATAGAACTGGGCCTATAAGAAACCCAAAAGGGGTGTTTCGGATCCATTGCGGTGAACATCTGTTTAGAACCATTGCGGTGAACGTGGATCGAACACGTGACCTTCAGATCTTCAGTCTGACGCTCTCCCAACTGAGCTATCCCCGCTTGATGAAATATTGTCTTCTTGTACTTACATGTTTACAAAAACAATCGATACCATTAATTTTGATAAACCAAACGGGCTTTTCTCGCTAAAACTACAAGTACAGCTAACACATAACTCAAAATAAAGCTAATTATTAAGTTATAATTTGCACAAAAAAATGCACACTTCGTTCAAAATCTTTAAACTATTCTAGTATATAAGCTAATTCCTATATTTTAAACTCATTCTCGTCAAATATAAAATTTAAAGTAGAGAATAGACTATTCTAGTACATTTAGTAGATAGAAGCTAAATACCAATTAAGTTAAAAAGAGTTAATTTTGCGTAATTATCCCTGATTATGGGGTTGAGTAAAAATTAAAGTGTCAATTTGGTTAAAAAGAATGAATTTTACTTTATTATATATAATCTTAATAAATATAAGCTAATAATTAATTTATTGTATTTCATCCACTGTTTATTAAACACATAACAAATCTAACGATTACGAGTGCTTTTGTAAAAGAAAAAGATTACGGGTTTTAGACTATTTATTTTCTGTTCCATCCATATTAATGGTTCAATTGTTATATTCTATTATGCTTGGAGGGTACATTCTTATTTATGTTGTTTATTTTGGCAGCGATTATATATGATAATGGTGTCCATAAATTTGAGATTGCTAAGAATTGGGGCACTTGGATGCCACCCTATGTTCAGATGGAAGAACAAAACAAAATATATAGTAAAAAACATTTAACTATGACGAAATACTTCAATCTATGTTGAAAGAATGACAATCAGAGAATGAAGCATAATCAACTCTTACTTTGAAACTTATGACGTACGTATCCAGGTTACTATTAAGAGAATTGTCCCATTTTTTACCTTCATACTCTTTAACCATATTAAATTATTATCCGCCTAAAATCATTAATTCATCATGCCATGAGCCATAATGTAATAATTGATCCCACGTGCTACTTTTATATAATAATAACTTTTTTATGAAATTTGATCCGATAGTGATGACTGATATTAATATATGATGGCTCCAAGGAATCAAGATTAAGTTGATGTATAAATCCAAGCGGTAAAGAAAAAACAAAAATAGGGAATAAAGGAAATAAAATAAAAGTCAATAAGGAAAGCATATATATACAGGATTCACCATGTTGAAAACTACAAGCAAACGAATTGGTCATGAACTCTTGATGCATTAGGAACAAGGGAATATATCCTCGAAAAAAAGGTTTAAGTCGCCTTTGTCAATATCGAAATTCAACAATTTCTCCATGGCATCCTGCGTTAAAAATGTCTATGAGAGCAAATGATATTCAAAATGTAATATCTTTAATTTGACTCTTGAAACCGAAATGACACCTTGTATTGATCATCTTGAGTGGAGATGTTCTCATTGCATAACCTTTCAACAGAGTTATTTTTTGAAACAGCATCCAACACAACTGCTGCTCTTTTTATAATTTCGTGTGGCACGCCTGCATCTTGTTCTATCAGAAATTAAGAGTGCAAAAGACAGACTTAACATTATCCCCTTTTTACCAGAGACTTAACATTATTCATCACATCACATTAATAATTAAAAAATGTAAAGCAACATATTGTACTGCATTGAGTATTACACCTACCAGATAGCAGATCCATTTTTTTTTGTTGAAATAAAAGGGTTTAAAGGTCCACAACAAACAAACTAAAGACCATGTGAAAAACGCATAGATGACATGGCTACCAAAACAGGTAACAAAATAAAAGACAATAACATAAAAAAAATACTATTAGCACTAAAGAAAGATCATAATTAGGTAAAGAATTGGCAACTTGATTGCCTTGATGAGTAATGGATAAGATCTAAAGGAAAACACTAGCGAGAAGAGCAACCAAGGATAACATCAATATATTCGGTTCAATAATTAAAACTCATTCCTCATGAACTGCATTACTTCGACCCAAATAGCCAAAGATTTAATCATCCCCCCACCCCACCCCACCCCAATTGCCATAGTAAAACTTGAAACCTTAGCATATATTTCTTTACGATGAAACCGTAAAGAACACAATCATTTTTGCATCAGCTATATATATATCACCAGTTAAATTCATCTGTTAGTTAAATTCATCTTTTTGATCGGGTAATATCATTTGGTAAACATTAATCTTGTAAATTACCTGCAAGGAATGCACAGTGCAGCCCTGCAGGATTCCCAAAATTATACCTGTCATTTCCATCCATAATTCAATTGGTATAAAATTCTAGTAAAGCAAAAGCATACCATAGCTATGATGCACATGCCCGGGGACAAGCCTGCAGGAATATGATAATAACAAAGCTGAAATCTACTCAAATGCAGAACACTTTAATTCCATACTAATTTCAATAATCTAGAAAGCACAAGGACAAGGTTATCTTTGAATGAATTGAATACTTTACTCGTGAACAAATTATTACGCAATAGCTATCATTCAAGCATCATAGAGTATTTTGTTGGAATATTCCAACATATTTATGTATTAGGCTATTAGCTATCAGGATGGGCAAATGTTGAAACAAATGTATGCTCAAATATATAAGTTTTGGCGTTGAGTTTTCCCTCTCCAGAGTCTTTGACAAAAACGTTTGCACTTTATTAGGTTATATGGGTGATGGTGGTGGGAGAGTAAAATTACCTGATTAAGTAAAGTACAATGGCCTTCAATTAAGTTCACTGACATCAGATGCCCTTAGGAGGTAAATATAATTCTTAGCATATTACATGGCAGAATCAACAAAAAGATACCTATATAAAAAAATTATGTCTTCGATATGTGGGGAATTGTCATCAGACTCTAGTATACTCATTGTGTAGCACTTAATCTGCTCAGACTGAAATAGCCCAAAAAAACTATATTATCACTCAATTTAGAGTTTGAAAACTTCCAACTCCACCATAATGAATAAGTACAAAACCTTGGTCAAAGAACATCCATGCAATAAATCCATCAGATGAGTGCACACAAAAACCTACACAGTCCATGCAACAAATGGTAAATTATGATATCTCATGAGAAAGTGCTTCTTAGTTTATAAAAAGTGAAACAGATGAATTTAACTAACAATGTTCATTTCACCAGCTTTCAAATTATACAGTTAAAATTTTATCTATAATAACTGTAAGAGTGAAATCAGCTAGAATTGAATACAAAAATAAAACATGAGGACAATTTTAAAATTAAAATTAGAGGATTTAAAAAAGTAATAAATGGCAGTAAACTATGAATCTTAAAGTACAATAAATAAAATAAGAAGATTCTTAGTTTCAGCCCAGCACTCTATTTTTATTATATTGAAATGGATCTTAAGTTTGATGGATAAAGTTAATCCCTAAAGTACAAATTTGATAGAAAAAGAATGTGTTTCTGTGTTGTCTGTGTGAAGAAACAAGAATGAATTTCATACAAAAAAAGTAACAATCGATCAATATATGTTATAAAAACCATGTCATTTGTATGAAATTGTTCTCACAATGTATTTCCCTTTAAGAGGAAATATAGGCTGAATCAATATATAAGCATGTAAATTCTAAATGAAAATCGGCTACTACTAAAGAGGCAAGGGCAGGCCATAAAAAAGTATTGAAAAACCGACTGAACATGGCCCATCACCAAAATGACATAGTTAAAAATTACATCAATTTTCAAATTTGAAAGAAAAGTAAACTGACATTTGCAAGAATATAAGTGTTTAAACCTTTGGAGGTTCATCACATGTGACAAAGTGATTTATGGCCCCAGCAAGCAGACCAACACCGTCTGAAAGGAGATCGAAACATATAAGCTAAATATTAGTCTCTTCAAAACAGACACTTATTCCACATATTCATGATTTAGATATTTCATAAACATTGAAGAAACTGACCTTCTGTAAGAGTGCCTTTACCAAATTCATCCACCAGACACAGAGATCGTGAAGTAGCATGTCTGCAGGTACAGGTTCTCACAACAACCATAATCAAATCTTTAATTATCACTACATTTCTATAATTTCCTAAGTTCCCATATAACCTCTAAATCCCTTTTAATGATTTGACTTATATTTTTTTGTTGGCATGCCTACAAGTTTTCACCTCAATAACAACAATCAAATCTTTTACTATCATGTATTAAGTTCACATATAACCAATAAATCCCTTTTACTGATTTGACTTATATTTTTTTGTTTCCCTTTATCTCTGACTATTAGACTATCATCCAAATCATATAAGAGACTATTTTTTATAATGAAAGTTTTACCAACTTCCTTTCTTATAGTTGTTTACTGATCCTATCTTGTCCAGTTATAAAAGATAATGCGGAAGAAAGGGTCATTCCGCACAGCAGTTCAAATACTAGGTGAATATACTCATGATTGGTTTTAGTTCAATGTTTTAGAGCTATCTTTATCGACCTTTTCTCGGTATACCTCAGCATCATCCCAATTTGATGTAGATCAATCATAAATGTTGATTGTTCTGCTGTCATAAGCCTGCTTCCAGTTGCACAAAATATTCTGCAGTTTTGATGCCCCCAAATAAATTGTTAACATTAAGATTGTAATTACTAAACATACAAAGGTGAACTCTTGTCTCAGTAATGAAGTGGGATACAAGAAAGTGCATACCTGTCTGTCAGCCCAATAGTTGCTGCATCAGCTGGCACAAAACTACCGATGTGGGACAGGAAAACAATTACAGCCACCTGGAGAACACTTATTGTTATTTTTTTTATCATTGAGAAACCATGGGAAGGACTGTAGCATCATGTAGTAAGAATCCACTATCCGAAAAAATACACGCAAAATATATTCAATGTTCAACTACAAGATAGATGAAAATTTGTTAGAGTTACATATATAAACAGAGAATGGAATATCTTATTAAAGGAAAACAAGAAAAAAGAAAAATCAACGACCAACACAAACAATCTCACCAATCTCTGCCTATCCACCATCAGAAGTAACCCCTTTTGAGTACCCATTATCTAAGCACCATAAAGAGGTCAAGTAAATAAATTTATTTTACGTTTGTATATCTGAAAGAAAAAAAAAGTATTGTAATTGTCCAAAGAAAATTGCCCTCTTTACTCCTGAAACTTCTATATGACATGTGAAAATGTCCCATTCCCAGTGGACAAATCCAGCTAACATTTAAATGAACCAAAGGGCAGTATCCAATCAGTGTACCAATGTCTCAAAATCATAGGAAAAAATATACACAACATTGATGATACAGCAGAGAGACGTGTGGCCTGCAAACCAGTAAAAAGATATTTCATTTGTATTTATCACTTGTTAAATTGTAATTTCTCTGGGTTTTTATCTATCACAGTATGTAACTTATTTAGGATCTGTAACTTCGTTCTGCAATGGACTTTTGGGTTTCAGGATTCATAAACTCAGTTAACAATTCTAGCTTTTAGAGTTTTCGGATCAGATGAATAATAACAATCATCAGTTGGTACACATACTGTTAACAGGAATAGTTCTAAAACATATTATTTAAACATTAGAAATAGAGGTTAAAAATAAGATGGCCTCTTCGACATTATTGCCATTTGAATACATATTCTAGGAATATAAAGAACTAATAACTGACCGACCTGTTTTATATAGATACTCTTCCCAGAAAAATTAGGACCAGTAATGATATTAACTCTTCCTGATAAAAAGAGTAATTGAACAGGGATTAAACAGTAAAATTTTGTCAAAAAGGATTTCTTGGACATTATTTAGCTAATATCAGTAATGTATATCTACATCTATTTACCATCCTGAAAAATCTTAGTATCGTTAGGAATAAATGTGTCTACAGTCATTTCCTGTAAAACATGCCTACAAACAAAATATTTTTTATCATTAATAATTTCAATAGTTATCCGTTTTCAAGAGGTTTCTTATGAGCCTGATGGTTCGAACCTTCCATTTTTTATATCGAGCAAGTTTTCTTCGGTCAGTAAAGGCCTGACATAATTGTTCTGTCGAGCAACCAAAGCCATTGACAAAAAGCTGGGAAAAAAATATCAATGATGAAATGTCTATTCAAGCACCTGTTATTATAAATTTATAATGACAAAAGTTGATCTTACCAGTCCATTTCAGCTGCAAAAGTTGCCACCTTTAGCAAATGGGATGAGAACAATGATACACGGGAAAATAAGTCTCTGGTGATCGCCCTCTCCATATCTTAAATGACAGAATTCAGAAATAATTAAGTAAAGATTTGCACCAGAGACCAAGTATTGCAACTCTAAAAGCAAGCTCAACATTCTCTGTAATTATCTTATATTCTTATATATAAATCTGCTTTTCTGGATGAGTTTCAATAAGGTTGGAAGCTATCTCCTCACAACCAGAGGCCAACTCTTCTGCTACTGACCAACAGAAGAAAATGCAGAAAAAGGAAATAACTATGATAAATGGAGCATGGTCCTTGCAAGATATATATAAAGCATATAATAAAATAACTAACGCCTGCAGACTGAGTAAAGGAGGTTCTCTGTGCAGAGCCCTGCCAAACAACCATCATCAAAAATACCCTGGTATACTTCCATGGTTATATTTCCCTCCCTAAATAATCAATCATCTGCTCCTTTTCTGATTCCCGGATTCTCTTCACTACCCTCCTTGCCACATGTCAACTATGTCATTCATTTCTCTCTCCTCTCCCACTAATTCCCCTTGTGCAACACGTTTCTTCCTCCTCTCATATACTTGCAAGCCTTACATCCTTAGACCTATTTTCATTTTCCTTCCCCTTTTGACCTTTCCTAATATAAACATGCATAATGGGCCTATGACCTATTATATTCAAGGAAGACCTTGTCAATCATATCACTTTCCTCCTGTGAATTCTCATTATTCAGCAAATCAACCCTGTGAAGTTCCATTAAGCAGCCTGCATACAGCCAACACTGCTAAGGAACCACTTCCAATTCCCAATCTTCAGTTAAAAGATGTGGACGTTGTTGCCTGTTGGCAAGAAATAGCTTCTGGTTTCACTTTCTTAAGCTGCAGCCATGAAAGACTGGATGTTACCTTTTTTTTTTCCATTTCCCTAATAGACCCTCCGTAAAGTGAAAAAACATCTGGGAAATATCAAATAAATGCTTAAACACCTAGAATTTTATGATAGATATCTCCTAGAAGACTGTCCAATTCTCGTGTCTTTGGCGTACGATAAAAGTATCTTTTTGTCTCTCCATCTGCATCGCAAAACTAAATTTGAAATGATTACAATCAAGATCAAAATAGAATATATCAATTACCTTAAATCACTTAAACAAAGTGCAAACACCAACATACTGTGTATTCCCAATCTGTAAGTTTCTCCAGTGTGGCTTCTTCAAGTTTTTCTTCAAAGAGGCACATTAAATATCCTACAGCAAACAAAAACAATAAGCAAGCAGTAATAAAATTTCAAGTGTTGTTAAACAGTCGCAATAGCAGCAAGCCTGCAACAATCATGCGCCATGGTGGTCCATGCTCAATCGCAAATTTTAGTTGACCGCTGTCTACCATTGATAACTAAGGAATAAATATGTCGTCACTTCTAACAACAATTGACCCCAAAATTCAGACATATTTTCAGCATCAATTAACATTTCACTAATAAGATGATCATGTCATCCTTGAATTGACAATTCTACATTAAATTGCATTCACTCAGAGGAACAGTTCTAGCACAGAAAATATTTAATTTAGCATCAAATGAAGATGCATGATATCTAAAAGCATTATCTGAAAATTTACAGGTAAGGTAGTTGTCAGAAAACAGAATAATAAAATATATAATATATAATGAAAACTAAACTACATACTGCTTCACAAGCTTATATAACAACAAAAAAAAATTATATTATTTTTAATCCATTTAGTCCACTTTGCATTTATGATAAATAGAATACACTTATGACTGATCAAGATAATTTAGTAAAATCAGCATTTTCTTTATTTCACTTATTATGCCGAATGTGACAAATATTTTGGGACGAAGGAAGTAATATAAAAATAACCCTTTACAAAACAGTGGATTCAAATATAATAATAATAAAATCTGATTATTAACAAACATACTTCAGGAAGACCAGTGAAACAATCCATTACTAATTTTCTTGAAACAAATATATTTCAGAATCAGAACTACCAATTTGCTGTATGTAAACAATACAAGGAACAAGCTTGTCCTTGCATAGAACAGGGAGTTGTACAAGCTCCAACGATGAAACCTGCATAAAATAAATCATGATGAATACACACACTACATGTATATTTTTACTGAATTAAAATTTTCACCAAAGGCTACCTCTTCCAGGAATTCAGGCAATTCCTCATATATTTGCCTTAGCTCATCCAACTAACAATAACAAATTCATCCAAAAATCCAAAAGTAAACTATTAGCCACAGTTAAAACAAATTTTACCATGTGAAGGAAGAAAATTCATGCAATAGGTTAATCTTTAACATCGATGGACTTATTCCTTTGTTAAACAGCTTGGCAAATGCTTGAGGGGACAATTTGAATAAATACATCATTTTTAAACTTGAAATGCATAAGCATCTTGCCTAAATTCATTTATTGACATACGAAGGTGAATAAAAGAATGAAGAATCGGGGTTTAACCTCATCACAGAAACCTTCTTTCACCACTGTCGTATATCCTTTCTCTTTAGTTCTGTTTACATCTATAACCCCAATTATCTGTAAAAAAAAGAAAGAAAAGTCAGTTATAACATGAATCCAAATGAAGAAAAATCTACAAATTCGCTCATACCTAAAAAGATTCAAATAAGTCTCTAGATTGTATTGACATTTAAGAAGCCTTTATTTTTTTAAAAAGTATAAAATCAGATGCCTTTAATTATCAAAGCATCAGTATACACAATTTATTTTTTGCTTCTCATTCTAGTAACTAATAGGAGATAAGCAAATAAAACTTACCAGCTCATAGACATAAGCAAGCTCTGTTGTTATGCATGAATTCGCCTGCAACAATGTTGCACATTAAAATTTAAAAAAAAAATTAAGCTAGAACCTATACAACGCACTTGAAGAGAACGGATATGTACCATCTCAACAATATCCAAGTTCAAGTGCTTCATTTCTTCTTGAAGACCTTCGGAAATTCCAACTTCAAATATCTTGTTTATATGCAACAGTGCACTGATACTCTTGAAAGATTAAAGAAAACAAATATAAAAACAGTGTTGTGACCCCAAAAATGTGATATTCACTGACAAATTCCTGCAACCTTTAACAGAATAACTACACAGAAGAATATATTATGTTCAACCTAAGAGTAAAGGCAACCTCTCAATAATACGAAACCTGTGTGTCAGATGGATTCATTAATTAATCAACGCCCAATATGGAAAGGAAACCCTCGTATCTTTTGTTTTCTTTTAATGAAATATTGCTACACACAGGAACAACACCAATGTCCAATATACTCACATCATGACAGAAATAGTGGATAATCGAGAAAAACTACGAGAAAAATATTCCGTCCATATTTTTTATACAATGAAATTTAATTTAAATAACTCACATATTTATATGATTGTTTATAAATCACAATCAAAACATATAGAATATAGAGCACACCTCATGAAGTGGAAATAGAAGCCAAATAGTTTAAGATACTATTCATTTTATAATTGACCAATCATTAACCAGAAAAACGATCAGAATCATCTTATAACTTAACTGGTTCAACTTCTACCCCACTTCTCAGTGACAAAACTACGCCTTTGCTCAAAAGTACCACCTCATGTTTGCAACACTTTTGTGCCATGTGATTTTTCCAACAGAAGAACTTTATTTGTCATTACTTACAAGCTAGGACAGATAGGGATCTAGGAACAATCTGAGAGGGGGAAGGCAACCGGTAACATGATATAAAGAAAATTCTTACAAGTTTACGCTTTTTCGTCAAGGGAATTGGGGTCACTTAAATACTAAGTATTATTAACTCAAGAAACCTTTTACATTGCATATAGAAGCAAGCATGGATTCAAACAGAACAAGGGAGCAAAATAGTAATTGGAAAACAAATAAAGGCCTTAAAGATAAAATTACCTTCAGAAGTGCCATCCAATCAGTGCTAGTGCATATGGAGCTTGGAGAGTCAAACTTCTATATTAATTGAAAGTAAATATTTGGACATGTAAGTATACATAGAATTCACCTTATGCCAAACAGAGAAACATCATATTCATAATTGTATCAAAATGGACTAGCCTATCTTCACATAACAATACTCTATACTCGTAAGATAGAACACAACAGGATTTATAAAAGAGATCTTATTAGAAGTACAAAAAGAAAAGAAAACGTAAGAGGAGTGAATTTTCATACCTTCAGCAAGTAGGGAATGTCCTTCACAGATTTCAGGGTTTCACGTAAAGAAGCAACGAGTTCTTCTGAGCATTGAAAGAAAGATATCTATTTCCCATCAAAGAAACTTAGTTCTTTTTTACTTAATAGCTAGTTCACCTACAAATGGACAAAAAAGTAAATATTTCTTCCAACCTGAAACTTTTGATTCTGCAGATTAGTTAAGCATAATAGGCCATATGTGATTAACTATAAAAGGATACAGAATTTAAACGGTAGTTTAGAACATCAAGATCAAGTATGGGCCTCAAGAACCAGTGTCTGAAATGGGAAAAAAGACAAATATTACTATAACTTTGATGTTTAAGATGTATACATAATCAATCTCACAAGTGTAATAGTTGTTACTTGTTACCTCAAAAGACGCCTGCCCATTGGAGTGACGCACTGCATTCAGGGCAAATGATTAGTCATGTGTGGCAAGAAACTGGCACTCACTAAATGGTATTAAACAACTCCAACAAACCTTATTCATCATTCCGAATACAGAAAACCTGCAATTAAGACATATTATCTCAGATAGTTCCAGATTTTTAAAGTATAATATGTAAGATTAAGTTAGCAATTACCCTTCTTTCGCTCTACCGATTCCCATGTGGCTTGGGTGCTTGTCTATCTGGAATATTTGTAGTGCTTCATGAGCTGCTGCATCAAGTTTGATAAAGCTATTTCTGTATGTATCTCCATCTTAAAGAAACACATGGGTTGAACTCAACATTATCTCCTTTCAAATAGTACAAAGTTGAGAATAAAATATGGATTGTATTTAAGGACCGAGTAAAATAACTAAATAAGTGTAAGGATACAGTGAAATTTCAGCTAAAGAATCTATCGTAATTGATGTATTTCCAGATTCTTTTTGCTCAAGAGTATCTACAACCCTTTCATTCTCTAATATCGCAAGAAGGCCACCACTAGCACGAACTTGTACTTCACTTCCCATGTCCATCATGGAACTCAGCTGTAATTGTAACACAGGGAGGTAAAGGGGAGGAAATACATGTAAAGCTGTTAGAGTGTTGCACTAATAAATGGAAGGACCAGAGCAATGATTTGCATACCAAACTTTATACAAGCAACAAATAGTCCAAGAACGAATATTTCCATTATTAATCTAAGCACGTGCATTTATAAGTACCAATCTTAAGATGCTTGGAAAATCCACTATTATGATAGACAATGATGATAAATTGCAATAGTGGTAGTTTCGGACTCACAAAGTAAATCCGCTCCTTGACATCTAATCCATCATCCATTCCCACAACCCGAAGGTAAATTAATCTGTAAAATCAAGAGGGTGAGGAGAAGAAAAATGAAGCAAATGAATGCAAAAATTGCAGCACACCATTTTCGTTTTTCCTTTAATTGGAACGATTGGATTGACAATTCACCAAATAAAATATCGTACAATAGCCTCATTAAAAATCACAGTGAAAAAACTATGCATGCTAATTAGAACAAGTACAAAAGAAGACAGATTGTAAAGACTGTTGCTTTACCCTCACTGAAGCTGAAAAATAAAATAAAATAAATAAAAACTTCTCTAGGTTAAAAAAGAGAGAGACAATGCTACCAAAAGTACTCTGAAAATACAAGCCAAAAACCCTAATTTCGTATGGAAGGTAAGATCCTAAATCACATTAATTTTTGCATGAGGGTGAGTCTTTGTGCTTGACAAGATTCAATCATTCATATTTTGAAATGTTAAATAGATTAGACACATCACAAGCCACACAACAACACAAAAGTTAAACAGATTTTAATATCCGAAATATTAAGATCTTGAAAGATCAAAGATCTATACAAAACAATGTCTTATCATGATTCAACAATTCAACATGTCATTGACAAGTGCACTGCACACACTTGACTAAAAAGTTCTCTTCAAGATCTAAGTTGCTTCAATACCTGTGCCATGCTTGCTCATAGCTGAATATTGAACTTTTCACAAGCTTTACTGTAGGAGCCTCAGCTACTTCATCTGCATAACTTCAATTGGTAAAATGATCCAAGACACTTTTGTAACACAAACACATGATGTGCGCCATACCACTTTGTTGCAGAGCAGCCAAGAAAGATTCTTCACATTTAGTACTTGTGTATATGACCAAAGGGTTTGCTTGATATTTCACTGCACTAGTCATTGAAGCCAAAAGATATTCATACAAATTACAATACTGTTGCGGATAACCCGCACACGCTAAACATTAACTCACACGCCTAAAGATCTTTGATGAAACATAACAAACACGCTGAAAAGAGAGTAATAGCACACAAAGATTTAATGTGGTTTGGCACCTCATGCCTATCTCCACAAAAGCGCCGCAACATAATATCATTATCTCAAATAATATTACACAAATACTATCCACCCAACATGTGTATCACCCTACAATACTCTCACTTGAGAGTTACAAGGAATGATAATCCTCACATCTCACAATCAAATGATTACCCACAACCTCCTCTCTAGGACATCGTTGGGGACATATCAATTCTCCACATGATTGCCCAAGGTTGGGGGATACACCAACTTTCCATATGATCACTCGAGGTCGGAGATCCTTCAGCTCTTTACAAGTCCTCCTATATAGAATCGGGAAGTAGCTTTCATTCATGAATATAACTTAGTGGACGTTAATTGTCTCACCTCACTTTACGATTGTGAGATTCTCTAAGTGTCAAGATACATTCATATTGTGAGATTCTCTAAGTGTCAAGATACATTCATACACCTCTTGAAATGTATCTCATTTCTCCCCATTTGCATTTATTTAGAAGTCAGTAGAAGAAAAACATACGAGCACAACCCCTACAACTCATAACTAATAAAGAAAACATTTAACAGCAAGTCATTAAGAGTATATGAAAACAATAATGAAATTACTGCGAAACGACAACAGATTCGTGCTCTTAAGTTCAAGCTTCATCTATGATGGAATATGGCACCATGGAGGAACAAAGAAACTAAAACTGAACTCAGATCCAACAACGATAAGGGGGGAGGGAAAACATACCCAGATCAATAACTGGGAAACCTTTGTCCCCATCATCCCAAGCTTCAAGCACATAAAGTTGTCGAAGGCTGGAATCATAGTAAGAAACTCCTATTCTGCAAATAAGATTTGAGAACTCGTCAAACAAAGAATACATGATTCAAACTCAGGCAGAGATGTTCGCATGTCCTAGGACTCACTTCTGTTAACTAAAAGAGAAACAAAGAAAAATAAGAAAACATGTAACAGGAGCAAGCATATACACTGCATCTACCTTTCATAATTATCTAACTACTTTTTGCTCATCACTTGGCATATTATAATATATTAATTACATTTAATTATCAATATTTCTGAAACAGTTGGCTGCTCAATTTCAACTACCTTCCTGCCACATCATTCTTCACACAATTTCACTTCAAATGCACAGAAACTATCATTTGGTTTTTGCAATTGCATCAAACAATTTTATCTTAGTTTGGTTGGCAATTTCTGGCAACAGATATTTAACTATTAAAATAAGCTTACCTATGACCGCATTGAATGCAAGCCATGTAAACCTACATAAAATTAAACAATATCAAGTAAGAACTGAGATTGCAGTGAATCAAATCTATCAATTAAAGTAAAAAAGATTAGAAGAACCAAGTATTGAAACTGATGAATTGTTTATGCATAATTCCTAAGAAATTATACATGAGAACAAATGGTTAAGATATCAGTCAATGTCAATCTAATTTAATTTTGTACCCATTAGTTTAGTCTTTATTTGATTTAAGTTATCTGTGATATAGCTCCTCTATTGACAGTGTTATTATAAAATTCGCTAACCAGGGAAGCCTTTAATTTGAATATTTTATATGCTAACTTCTAATATGAAACATGAAAAGAAAACTCATTATGAGCATGATTTTAGAGGTAATTGTCATGTTTTGTCAATGTAAAAAGTTTTACGCCATTAATACATGATAATCATTCATGACTTGACTTTAGTCTCTAGAGGTAATTATAATAAAAGTTAAATATCTCTAATGATCTAACGGTTGTAATTGACTAATAATTCATAATTCACGGTGTATATAAATTAAATCCTTATTATTATAATCAAATTGCAAAGTGTTAAGTGGTTTGGAGATATGAACATAGCGATCAAGCATAATTAGTAAGTGTATGTTCTAACACGGTCGATTCGAGTTTCAACTTCAGTTCATCAATTTAAATGAACAAATTAGCGTCATCAACAAATGAACGGTTTAATTTTCCAGTTTCTGTATAAAAAATGCGATAATCTCGTTAACCGCGAAAAGCAATGGCGCCAATTTAAGTTCTAAAATGCAGTGCGTATTGTTCCGTTGCGTGATTGTTAAGAAAAAGTAAACGAATTAGCAGAAATAATAACAGGAGTTAGTTAGTTTGTGGAATTTTCTCTGTTTAGACAAAAAATTTGAAGAAAAATTGCGTGAGGAAAGGACCTGAGGAACGTCATCGATCTCGTCCATGTCCTCCTCCATTTTCAGCGATCTTGTTTCTGCGCTACTAAGTAAACGAGTGAGTAAATGTGAACTGAAAAACCAAATGCGAGAAAGTCACGAGAATTTGAGAGGGGAAAAATTGAAATGTGAGGATCTCGTTTTTATATTGGGGTGGAAAACGGTGTAAAATCTGCATCCAACACCTTAGTGCTTGATACGGCGTCGTTTACTGTTCCGATAAGCATGGGCTCGTATGTAATACAGGTCCAATCACATCATTGGCTAGTGGGCTATGGACGGTTATAATTTTTTGATTTGATTAAAAATTAAAATTGGACCTGTATTAGCAATTTCAATAATCACTTTAGAATATTGAAATATAAGTTTATATATTAATTCAATATAAAAAAATACTTCATAACTTTGTCCAAACAAAAATACAAATAGTAGTGAGACACTCGACTAAACACCTTTTGTTAAAAAAAATTTATACAAATAATCGATCAAATCTGAATCAATTATCAACTATGAACACATCTTTGAAATAATCATGTTGATGAGTTTCTTAGAGAAAACTTTTTGTTAGTAGTAATAGTCTAATAGACAGTGTCACTTTGAACAAGTTTTGGACATAAGCATCCAATATTATTTTGACATATCGTTTGATACTGAGATAAAAGTTCTATGTTAGTCATGTAAATATAAATTAAATCAATAAATTATAATATAACATGTTCACAATTATTCGTATGATTCAAAATAAGAACCATTCCCGTTGTTTAAAAAAAAAACGTTTATTAAAAAAAACAAATAATTATATAAAATAATATTAACAACACACTGTTAAATATATTTCAACGCAATAATTGATATTTCATATAAGTTTCATTAAATTTTGTAGATTCTATATAAATTTATAGAATTTATCAGAATTTCAACCCATAAATAATAAATGATAGTTTATTAGTACGTGTGAATTTATTAACGTGAAGAAAGTTAATACTTCTCTATCAAAACAAAAAAAAGTTAGTGTTCCATTTTCACCGCCTTTGAGATGAAGCAAAAGTTTAAAAACTGAATTTCCCTTCTTTTCAACTATACGAGTTTTGGATTCATGGAAAAAGTAGAGACCGTCGTGAATTTAGAGAAACAAAACAAACTTATAAACAAGGGCGGCCACTATGATTTGATACACTTGGCATGAACATACATATACTACAACGGAGTAAGTAAAACAATATTTTAATCTAATCTAATCTAATCTTTATTAGCGTTAATTAAAAACTATTATTTTTTTGTTTTCATTTTTGGAATATTTTAGTGCAGACCACTGAAATTTGTGATCTTCCACTATCGTATACGAAGCATCATCAGCATCAACATCAACTCGTTATTCTTTTCTTCTATCTATCTACTTCTCTTATCGATCACTACAAATACTAAAGAAGCTTCACCTATTATTATCCACGTTTTTTTTTCAAGCTCTTATTTATAGAGAGTGGCTTAACGTGCGCATCCCTGGTGGCGCATGATATGGAATCACCAACTTTTGTTTCGAAAGCGAGGACAGCCTTTCATTCCGCTGCTGCAAAAGCGGAGCGTGTTCTCTTAGACTTCAAATCAGATCGAGGTTCTCTTCACGCCACATCATAGATTTTTTCATCTTCTATTTCCTATTTTCACTTTCAATTTAAATAAACGGATGTGCTTTTTTCTTCAATTTTTTCTTTTTCTTTTTTTGGATTTTATTTTATTAGAATTTGTTGTTGTTGTTGAGATATTTGTTTTTTTGGGATTGAGCATTGACTCAATTTTTTGTTCGTTGAAAAAGATCAAGAGAAACAATCGCATAATAACTTGACGAGAAATTCTGACGTTGAATCTCCAAGCAGCAACAACAACGAGTCGAAGGTAATTGCGATTTACCGTAGTTGTTTAATTGTTATGTTTCTATTCTATTGAGATTGGAATTTTTAATTTCGAATTGTTGCATTCAGCGTGGTGACAATGTATGCATTTTCAAGGTACTACATTTGGATTTGGATTATCAAATGAGAGTGTATATGTTTGTTTTATTAGGTTTTGATTAAGGTTAATTATGAAAGGGAAATTTAGATCAAATTTGTTTGTTTGTTTTATGTACAGGTACTTGTTAAGTAGCGTTTAGATCAAATTTGAAAGTGTATGTTTGTTTTATTAGGTTTTGATTGAAGGTTAATTAAGAAGGGGGAATTTAGATCAAATTTGTTTGTTTGTTTGTTTTATGTATAGGTACTTGTTAAGCATCATTTTTAATTTTAGTGGATGGTAATTACTTACAAAATGTGATATTTGTAATGGGATATTATTGCAGGTTCGCAGTGAATCGAAGCATATAAAGTGGAGGCCTCCGCATATAGGAATAAAACAAGATTGGCAAGATAAAATTAAGAACATTCGGATTGGGAGAAAAGAAGCTGAAGATACAGATAAAACTGGGGATGCAAACATGGCAATTCCATTTTATGATGAAAATTTGTATATCCTGAATGTGAAGAATGATCTCGAGGCCAAGGTAAGAAAATAGGAAACATTTTAACTCAACTATATAGCATTCTGTGATGTTGGCGAAGTCTAATGATGTGGTCTTGAACATTTTGTTTTCAAAATAGTCTCTGTCAAAATGTGTCATCAAGTCCAACCAGGAAATTAATATGTAAGATAGGAATATATGGTATGGTTGTGGTGAATTTTTTTAATTTGTAATGTTTGGTTGTTAAGAATCTCATGGTTAACTTCATCTTTCCAATAACTTAATTAAAAATACAGTTGAAATTTGCTCATTGATTTGCCGATTTAATTATACAAATAGGCTTCAGAAGCAATTCCATCTGTAGAAGGCCTAACTGCTGCGACTAAAGATCCCATTCCTGCATCCTCTGTGCTGAAGCAATTGGCTATTGCTGTTGAGTAAGTTGTTATTGTTTGCAACTTTTTTTCCTGCCACTTACCATGAACTACTACGTCAAAAGTTCTATTTTATGTTGTCCAATTCTACTTCTCTGGTTGTGAAAATCTCCTATTGTAGTAGGCACTTAATTATTAAGACAGTTATAAGTCTATATAATCAAACAATATTAGAATCTTGTTTATGTCTTTCAGAAGATTTTCAGCCTAATGATACAATTATCCTCTTCCCTAAAATATTTGAACCTTTTGACTAGGGCTGGAAGTAAGACAAAGTCCATGAAGGATTTTATAGCTTCATCAGGAAGTTCTTCACCTGCCAGAGAGAGGTCAGGCTTATCACTCTCTGCAGTTAAGGCTTTAGTGTTGCGAGAAAAGGAGGATAAACTTACATCTGAGTTTAGTGGCGATGAAAAAGTTGTGCATTTGATCAATTCTCTTTTCGATCCAGGTATGTTGCATTTTAGGAGGCTTGGTGACAATGTTACTGCGTCAAACAACCTTTTCATGCGTATACTTTTATCCTCTGACATATTATCCTGTGATGATCTTTCACTTTCATTGTAATATTTGCAAGATATTCGCAGAGGGAGATTTCCTTAGAAGGAAGATCGATTCCAATCCAGAGGAAAATGACATAACATCTTTGCCAAGAGATATTCATGGTGCTCCTCCTGAAAGTCTTGTTGTAAAGCTAGCTGAAATTACTGGAAACTACAAGTCCCTTCGAAAAATGGCTCTGTTCTGGTGCAGGGTTGTTGCTGAAGTATGTTTAACTCAAAAATAACTTTTGGTTATGATATCATATAGAACTATATCGTTAACCTAGGAATCTAATTTTGTTTTATGCTTTTGATCACATTTTCTATGATATCTATTAAGTAGCTCTTAGTTTAAGGACTTGAGATCTTATTAATAGAGTGCATCATCATTACTAGACTAATACCTTCAACTTAGATCACATTATTTGGACAATTAATATCTTCATCTTAGATCACCATATTGAGAAGTTTATTTATTCTTTTCCTCCTTTTTTTGTTGTTATTTTAGAATTTAGTGGTCTTTTTCATTTTGTTTTAGTTTTGGGATCATTTTTTTTCATTGTTATTATCTGTTTTAGGCTATGGTTGTTGTTATATGTTTTTTTATTGTGGTCTATTAAGTTTTGCATCCAGTTGCTTCCTTCCTTCCCCTTATCAAATAAATAAATAAAAAGCGAAGGAAAAGCAGCCAACTTTGTTATTCATATGCTGTGTTATTGGAAACTTTGAGATGGTTCTCTAAACATCTCAATCCAAGACCTCTTACATGTGAACTTGTTTGCCTTACTTCTTCCCCCCTTCAAATCTCTGTCCTTAAAGAAAAGAAATAAATATTATATAAACTCTGGTGTAGAATTTGTAACTTGAACTTAACTTTGGTCAGTAATCCTACTCCTTAACTTTCCTTTTATAGTACTGATGAAGAATATTTTATTTATTTACTGATGCAGCTGAGAAAACTTTGGGATGAAGAACAATATTTACCTGGAGTCCCTCAGAATGTGATTCCAGATCTGAAAACATGTCTTCTGTATCAACAATTTCAAGTAATTAATTGTTGTATTTCTCGGAAGAGGCTCCGTATTATTGCGACTGAATCTCTAGACTCTTTGATGATGCACGCTAGTTCAAACATGAATGAATCAGCCAATGATGATGATGGAGCTCCGGCAAGCCCTGTTTTATATGCCAAATTAAATACCGGGGAGCTTGTTCTTCGACTTGGTGCTGATTGCCCGGCTGGAGATTTGACATTGTTGGAAACTGGTGAAGCTGTGTACTCTCCTCTCACCCAGGTTTGATATATATTTATTGTTCTCTATAATAGCTATCTGAACTTGTTATTATACTTGAGAAATTTGTGATTATTTCATGTAGGAAGGACCTTTGCTTACAGAAGATTTAATCAGAGAAACAGAGGAGTTTGTGCTGCGGACCGGGAGGTCTGTATACCAACTGAGATTCATCTTTGACACAGTTTGTTTCCTTAAATTCTAAATCCGTTTCCTGTTTTACTTATACAAATCCCAATTCACTGTTTTATATCACAAACCTTCTGACTAAATAATCAATCTCGTCTCGCTTCTTCTTTAAATATGGCTTTTGAATTGTTTGGCATTATCTAAACCTGTCACCTTCTGACTTACATCTATTACTCCCGGGACCAAGGTTTGGGAATCTAAATATATGACCTATGTCTACTTAGACATATTTTTAATTACAACAACAACAACAATCAAGCCTTATCCCATTAAGTAGGGTCAACATGGATAAAACTATGTCATAATGTTCTGTCATGTAGCATTAGACCTATTTTTAATTAATTTATATAAATTGATAAATTGAATTGATGAACTGGTTGCTCAATATAATATTTGCGTAATGTTATTCTGTAATTCATTGATAATCATGTGTTGTTTCTCATGTGACTAGTATTGCAAATGCTGGGTTCATTTAACTGCAGATGTGCATCTATTATGCAATACCTTATTTTTAGCATCAACTAACAATTTCATGATTACTGACTTACCTTTTGTGGTCAGTGTTGGTGCTGGCTGCTCGCAACTGCTCTCAGACATGCAGGCTTTCAAGGTCAGGCTCTTCCTTGAAGTGAACTTTTCTCTACATTTTGAATGTTTCTATGTTATAACTATTTCAAAAATGCTTAATGTTCTGTCTTGAGTTAGTTCTGTTTTTCATCTTATTTTAGGCTGCGAATCCTGGATGTATTTTGGAAGATTTTGTAAGATGGCACTCCCCTCCTGATTGGACAGACAATGAGACTAGTATTGAGGACAGTGATGTTTTTGACAGTGGCGAGTCATTGTCAACCAGAGGCCAGCTAAGTCGGCGTATGCAAAAAGAAGGTCTGTTAATGGTCTTTTTCGTCCTACCTTGATGCTTAAAAACTGCTGCTACACAATTTAGTGTTTTTTGCTTATTTAAATGTTAATGGATCATCAACATCTGATAGAATTGTGGATTTTCCACTGTCTTGTCACCAATTGTGGCAAAACTTTTGCTTTATGGTCATAAATTTTACCATCATTTAGTTTATTGTGGCTTTGATCTCCAAAGATGTCATATTTTGGTGAGTTTTGAGGAAGGAATCATGGAATCTATGCTATATATTGCAGGAATGGTTTAGTGCAGGGTGGTGTAAGAACTCTTGTGGTAAACTGCTCAGATTTAGGCTTAGAATGTAGATAATTTGATTATTTTTTAATGTTGAATTAATAATTTCAAAGTTTGGTTGCGTGACTTGGAGGTCGCAAGTTTGAATTGGGTTGTGGAATCAGCCTCTTGCATATAAAAGGTAGGGTTACCTGCAATAGACTCACAATGGGTTCAACTATTTTCTTAACTCTGCCACAACAGGCTACCTACACTATGTTGTTCTCATTGTCAGTCATCGATATTGGCTTAGATCTTCAAGTTTCGTATTCCCAACTGCCTTGTGCAAATCATTGAGTTGGAAGTATTTGCAACTTAGGTGTCTATATCTTTATGGCATCTATGTAAGATATACATTGCCTAAATTGAATATCATATTACATATACGGTAAAGCAAAGGTAGATAAGTGATTTATAGTGTTGTTTACTTTTATTATAACACAATCTGTAAGAAACATGGCGTTGTTGAGCACCAAAGTTGTTTTGATTACATATCAGAAAAACTTCTCTGAATTTCATTAGACGTTGATGATAGGTAATTTGTGGCGTGAATTGTGGGAAACATCTAAACCAGTACCAGCTGTTAAGCAGGCACCTCTCTTCGATGAGGATTTGGCAGTGTAAGTAAATAATTAATTTTTGTATTTATATTTTACCATAATCACTGTTTGTATTTATATTATCCCATAATGTTGCCTTTTGAATCTCATTTTTACATTCTTTTGTAGAGAGGGCATCCTCAATGGATTCGAGGACATCCATCCTTTTGAGCTTTTTGGGCAGTTGTTTGTCTCTTTAGTAAGTTCTTTCTTTTTGGACAGTTATTTAGGCAGCTCTTTTATTTCATCCATTTTTAATCATTATAATTGCTGTCAACTCTTAATTATTTCATGTTTTTTAAAATTACATAAAGAGTATATTTCATTTTGCTACTGAGTATCAAATTTTTGCATATGCACTACTTAATAACTACTATATGTCAAAAGTATAAAATTTCATACAAATCAAAAACCAATTGACACTTCAAAGCACTACTTTACTTTAACAGCGCATCCTTTTAAATATAAGGAAATGTTCACTGATAGATTAGAATCTTAGGTAACACTCCAACCAATGTTGAAATTATTAGAAATTTGATATATCTAATCAAATTATTAGAAATTATCAGCAATCACGTGATTTGATGATTGAAGTGGTTAATTTCACATTTTCTAATGTTCGTTGATTATTTCCTACACAAACCCACAGTTATACCATTTTTATGCCTTTCCTAACGATAACCTTTTTGTCTTGATTTTATAGCTTGGGTTAGGATTTGCGATTGCTGAACCTATGCTGTCTAGTAGCAAGGACTTCTCAAAGTTGTTCTATGACTGCAAGGAGTACATAGTTGCGACATGCCAAAGCAACAAATGGAGTGAGAAAGTTGACGACCTTGTCCAGGTGGGTGCTTTTTTACTATGGCTAATCTATTCATTGTTTATAAAATCAATGTAAATCTACAGTTGTTGATTTTCATATTTACAACTATTTGATAGTAATATCATTCAATTGAGAATTTAACGTTCACAACTCACATTCCTGCCTAGGTATATGAAACGATGGAGACAATGTTACTGAATCCTGAAGAAGCATTGAAGCTGATGAAACAGACAGAAGAATCGATTGCAGTTACCGATGAACCAAAGAGCCGGTTTAAGAGGCTTAGCCTTATCTTCAGCAGCAAAGATAAAGCATTGAAAAAGCCCATGTCAAAAGATCAAATAAACGATGAAGAAAAGACAACACGACAATCATTCTCAAGTTTCTTTGAAACCAAGTCATCTTTATTTTCAAAGAAGCCTCCTAGGTCTGGATGCCCATCTCCTTCTGAGAAACCACCTCTAGAAACTGATTGGACAATTGTTTAACAAATTTTATCCACTCCCTGTTTATACCTGCTATCCCCCTTCAAACATATAACTGTAAAGTTTCTTTATTCTTTTTCCCATTACTTGGTTGAATTCTGTAGTAAATTTAATGAATGTTATATTATTTTTTGTTTAAACTAAATCTGAAGCAATTGAATATATATCATTTTTAAGTGATACTTTATTTGTGTTCTTTTCCTTTTGCTTTCGCAACCTCACCCTCATGGGTGTTAGAATTACTCCCACCACTGTGATAACTCTGCAGGTACTCTACAATTGTGGCTTACCGATTACAAAGTTCTCTTTTATATCTATGTCCATCAAAGATCACCTCTCCAAAGCAATGGACAAGGACAATTTGGTTTCAAGAAATTGTTATTGCTACCAAGTTTAAAACAACACAAATGACTTTTATCATCTTAATGTAAACTAAAGATAAAAGACAAACTCAAACCACTACACAGTCGTTGTTTGAGCAACCTGAGCACATTTTAGTAATCACTTTTCTTCATATCAAGGGTGCTTGTCTATTTATCTTCAACATCATCAACCTTCTGGTCTTCGTTCAGTTTATCAAATCCAAAATATTTGGTAAGAAAATCTGGCACGACGAAATTTGCTATAAAGTATACTGATAGAAGCAGAGCACTGCAATGTATAAACAAAAATTTGAGCAACTTGTTAACATAAAAAAACTGAAGGATCTATGTGCAGAAAATAACCTTGTTTATGTTTGCTATATCTCCTAGAGTAAAAAAAAAGTTTATATATGACCATGAATAATGAACAAGGGAAAGAAAAAACCAGACCTTACTGGGAGAAAGGTGGATGGGTCACCGGGTTTGGGAGGTGAAGTAGCAGCAACAACAATGAAATGTGGAAGTGCCTTGGTACTTAATGAACTTGCTGAAGGAAAGTGCTTGCAAGTTGTAGGTTCTCCCCAAAGTAGTTTGGTGGTGTGTCCCATCCCTGTATGCTGTTGTTGCTGTGGTTTGAGTTTTGCATGGATGGGAAACAATGAAGAGTGGAAGTGGTGGATGCAAGTCATGGTGAAGTTTACTAGTTGAAAGCTAGTCTTCAAAAAGATATAGTTTTGGTTCACTATGTTCACCCAGTCTGCTTAATTGGGATAATGTTTGGGAGAGGGATATTTTAGTAAATATGATGTAGCAGAATGCTTACGTCATCTATTTCTGTAGTATTTTGCCGCTCAAGTGCATAATTAAGTTGAATTTATGATTAATGATGATACTAACAGTAAGGTACTTTCTGTCCATACATGATACATGAATGCTTTATTCCTTGACAAAGACAAAAGTCACATTTTTTAATACTAAGAGTTAAATATTCTATTTTTTTATATAGAAAAATGTACGAGTTCTTAACCAAGTGAAAAGAGCTAATACTCCTATAACGAGATAAATTCAGATTCAAATCTCCGTTGTAAAAGGGAGTAATGTTATTTAGAAACACAAATACAATACTTTGATATGTGGTAAAAAATCATTTAGCAACTTCATCTTCTATACTATGAGTCGGTTTAGGACCAACTCAGTCTCACAGGGAGTAAAGTCCCATGGCTAAATTAATTTATTAGAGTATATAAGTTGAGAGTACGTAGCTTTATTGAAAATAGAAAGCATAGTAAATGGCATAAGTATATTGAAATAGATAGGTTGGTGAATGAAACAAATAACTAATTATAAACCGTATCGATTTTAGAGTCTCTGTATTTGGTTGAAAAGTACAAAATTATTGCAGAAGCATGGTTACTTTCTTCTTTCGTTCTACTTGCCATTGAAATACATTGTCCTACACAATTGTTTTTTTGGTAAAGGCTCTCTCCACTTCCTTTTTTCCTTACAAAACCATGGAAACTCTTCTTCAACACAAAATCTTTATTATTTCAAAAACTCTCATCTCTCCACAGTGAAAGGCTTACAATGTACTCCACAATGGCCATGGCGGCGATTAGTGTGGCGATTATGTTGGCGGGAGCTGTGATTTCTTTTTTCATTTTGGTTGGGAGACTATGGTTCTTAATCTGGTCGGACAAACCACGGGGAGTCGTCTCACCTATAGAGCCGGAGGACATGCTGCCGGAGCCGCTGCCGGACGATTTAGCCGCATGAAGCCATTGAAGACATATAGTACATTGGTTTGAGGGGGAAAATGGTGATTATGTTGTGCATTTTTGGTGAATATGTTTTTTTTTTTTTCCTTTATTTTTTGAGAACAGGAGTATATTCTGTTTTATATTTAAATAAAATATTATATTCTAAATATAATTTTATGAAATGCAATTTTATATTATAAATTAATTTATTTATTATTTTGTTTATTAAATTTTTGTTTTTTTATGATTGTTTGAATATATATTTTATGGAAGATTCGGTTATTTAATTTAATTTTTTATTTTTTTATTTTTAATAATTTCATTTATTATTAATCGTAAAAGATAATTCAGAATAGAGACATAAATTTATATTGAAGGTACCAAGCTTTTTTTCATCTATTAATATTTTCCACGTGTTTTTGTAAGGTACCAACCTTTCCTTCACCCAAAATTCAATTTCAGTTTACAAAACAAAATTGAGTAGGACAAAGTGTGAGTCTCCGTTGAATTTGAAAGGGCCAATTTGTGATTGCCCCATCTTAATTATGATCTCCAAATATTTGAACTTTTAAAAAATCGAAAATACAAAATTCGAATACAAAATTTCTTGAACACATATTAATTTTCTCTGTTAATATAATATTTTTATGTAGACTTCATTGACAGTATATAATAACTTGATAACTTAACTTAAGAGTACATGGAAAGCAAATGTACATCTACTTCCATAGCTTTAACATAGTGGGTTTTGAAAAACACAATGGTGATTATGTTGTGCTTAATTAATATTAAGTTTAATTGTAGTTTTTTTTCCTCTATTTTTACTGTTTCACTTAATTGGTTATTTTGTTTTAAAAATCTATAATTTTGGTTTTTTTTTCATATTTTTTAACTAAAAAAATGACGATTGATATATATTAAACGATGTGGCATACGATTTTATTATATAGAATTATATAAAAATAGATGTATTAATTATTCATATGTCATTAATTAAATAACAAAAATGAAAAATCTATGAAGTTAAAAGTTAAGTTTTTAGAGAATTTAATTATCATTTTATGTGTGTTAATCATTCTATATCATTGTATCATATGTCATATTATTTAAAACATATCGCATCGCTATTTTTTAGTTAAAAAATCAAAATGAATACCAAAATTGTCAGATTTTAAAATAGGAGAACTGATTTCATGAATTGATAAAAATAGTGGACTAAAATTACAATTAAATCTTAATGTTCAACCAAATCATCGTATGTAAAATCAAGTTATGTACCTAATACTAGTCTTTTTTTCTTATTTAATCGTATTTTTCTAATAAGTACTGTTTTTAGAAGAAATTATAAATCACACAATAAACTTACACATAACTGATACATTAAATTTAAATATAAAACAAGACGTCTAACATACCAATATTAACATTTATCGATAGAACTTACATTTTATCGGTAGGTTTTAAGGACAATCTAAGTAATACTTCTTGTTATGCAAAATTGAAGATATATCCTTATTGTTATTGTGCTAGCTTTTATTATTGGAAAATACTAAAAAGTGCGTTAAATAAATTGTTAAGAAATTAAAAGTGAAAAAATAATCTTAGAATTTCAACATATTGTAATTTTAAAAATTGGTATTTTTTTATGTAAAAGTCATTTTCTATTTTTTATTTTATTTTTAATAAGTGCCTTAAAGGTAATTAAGGACCCATCACACTTTATTAATTAGTGGTTTGTTTCTTTGAGATAATTTTCAAATTTTTATAGTTAGTATTTTTTTTATCTCTTTTTTTGTCAGAAGAAATATTTTTATCTCTTTCCAATTCATATCTTACTTTTGAAACAAAAAAGTTTGATGTTTTTAAATGTAGCTCATATATTCTAGGTTGAATTCGTATATCATTATTTTTAGTTAGGCTGTTTAAATTAGATTGGATATATTCTAGGTGATTATCGACATTGTTTAATAGGGAATAAATTAATATGTAAAAGACACATATATGGAAAATAAAGCTCAAAACAAAGTAGCTCACTAAAGCATCCAAATTTTGTTCCCTAATTCATATATTATTTTTGCTGTTTTTTAGGTTATAATGTTATAATATGCCATCAGGTTTTGGTGTCATGTTCATTTAGAAAAATAAAAAAAAAAATGTTTTTCATTGAAAAGTATTTTTCTTCTTTTGATACATTAAAAAAGTCATTTATCTTAATCTCATTTGTAGTTGTGATTCTTTACTTTGAATATTCCTCTTCCATTCTTAATCTTGTGATGGTATTTTCTATATGAGACTTTAATTGAGGGCCTAATGTAAATGCCTTGGAAGAAGGTTCAGTGTACAAAACGAGTTACTTTGGAGTAGTTTCTAACAATGTATTTCTCAATTCTTAAGAATATCATAGAGTCTATTGAAAATGTGCATTTGTTCAAGTTTGTTGAGAAATGATGGTCTTAAACATTAGTTAATCGAGAGAAGGCAAAAAGTTCATCCATAACTTTTACAGTCCAAAAAACTCATTCCTGCCCCACTTGCCATTGGTGTGGATGGACTGACTCTATCTTTACATATGATGAAACCTTTAGATTTAATGGTTAAAATTAGTCTTGTATGGTGCAAGACTCATATAGGTTGTGCCCCCTAGCCCTCCCCAATAATTCTTTAATTAATATGCATACAAAAAGAAAGGTTTAATGTTGAACTAATGATTGACACAAAATAAATGTTGAAATAATAATTATTCTTATCAAATAAGTAATTAGGTCGTTAATTAAGTTCAGTTCAACATAAATTATTAGAAAGAGAAAATGTGATATACACTATTAATATAAAATGACATTTAATAAAATTCATGTATTTTGTCATACCACACTATTTCATGATACTTTTATAATAAGATATGACAAAATGAATAACTCTTGTTAAATGATAATATAAAACTCTTTTTCACTTATAAATGTATATCCATTAATATTGGATAACAAACTTTACAATTTTTAAAAAATTTAAAATACACTTCCAAAAATATTTTTATTTAATAATTTCTATATTTGATTTTTTAACAAGCGACCTTAAGATATTTGTTAATATTTGTCTTTATATATTTATAAAATAAAGTAAAACATCCATAAAAAATAAGGAAGGGGTGGAAAAATAATGTGATAGAAGGAAAAACAAAATAGAACCATGATATAATATTACAATCGTTATTTTAGTCACACTATTATAATCATAATTACAAAAAATATTGATTTCTAATAACTCATAAAATCCATTGTTATTTGTCCATAGGTAAATTTTAAAATTACTTTAAGTGATATTCGTGCCCACAATCAATTTTAAGGAATAATGTAATTGACTGTGGGTGGATCAAAATATTTACAATCCCATTAAAAATTCTTAAAAAGAATTCAATCCAATTCTTCAACTAAAAATATTCATCCATTATCATAATTTCAATGGATGGTTATCCATTTCTTCAAAAAAATTGATGGATATCCATTCAATCCATCTAATTACTTTCTTTTGAGCATCATAATAAATTAATTATAATATTTATTATTATTTATAAAAATAATATAATTCATTATTTTATAAAACTATATTTTCTTTTGATAGAAAAAATTGTGTTTTATTTAAAAAAAAGTTTTTGACAATATTTAAAAAATCAGTTTTTTATTATTTTAAAAATTAGTAATTTCTAAAATAGTGATATTCATTATATTAAAAAACTTTATCTTTTAGAGAAAAATACTTTTTAAAGCTATTTTTTACATTAATATAAAAAATATACTTTTTTTTTATTATTTTGAAAATAATTTTATTTTTAATTAATGTTTTTCCAAAACCAAGAAGTTTCTTAACAGAAAAACAGTATTTATTTGAAAGGACAAAAATGTTTTCTAGAACATTTTAAAAATAAATGTTTTAAATTTATATAATTATTTATTTAATTTTTATATTAATTAAACTATTTTTATATTGTTTACTAAAGCAAATCTTTCCTTAGTTTTATAAGAAAAAAATAAATTTTAAAAAGAAATATTTGAATGTTTCCTAAAAAAAATATATATTTTCTAAAATAAAATTTTATTTGTACAGAAACTAAAAAAATTGATAAAACACAGCGAATCGCGAGATTTGACTTTGGGATAATATATACATATACAAAGACATTAATAACGAAATAAAAGGAAAAATTTGAGACAAATGAATCATCAATATCTCATTACATAAAGAAAAGAAACCGAAACATTATTATTATTATTCTCTCATCGTCGGCGATCTCCTCCTCTGCCTTATTCAACCCTATTTTTCGATCTACGTTTCCACACTCAGGTGAACCACTCAAATTTCATCTCTATTATTTCTTTTTCTCTTATTTTTCTTCCAATCATATGAATTTTAATTCCGCACACCTGTATTTTTATTTTATTTTATTTTTATTATTATTATTGCTGTTGTTCTGAAACGAAATCGATCGATTATTCGATTTATAATGTTGTTGATGAAATTTTTATATGTTAAATTAGGTTTGAATTTTGAAAGAAGAATAAGAAGAAGAACGTAAGTAATCATGTTTGGTGTTGTAAGGCGAAGGGTTGCTTCTGGAGGCACATCTTCGGTGAGAATTTATTCTCACTATTTTTTTTTACGATGAAATTTCTAGTTTGAATGTTTATTTATTAATCCATGGTTTGTGAAGTTGTAAAGTTTAAGTGAAGCTTGATACTTTTGTTGTATATACTTCAGTTGCTTGGTCAGTCAGGGCTGAAAATCCGGTCTGGCACTGCTAGAGTTTCTTCCATTGTGGAAAAAGAGGTATTTTTCTGCACCCAACTGTTTTAGTGTTGGTATTTTTTTTTGTATAAGATGCAGATGATTACATAGTATTATTTTTGGGACGTGTGTTTAATGTACAGCTTAGTGAAACTTTGCAATTCCCTAATTTTGCGTAACTGTTGTGATTGTATTTGATAAAGAAGAATTGTAAATTTAAGCCTTGGAAGACTCCCGTCTCGTTTTCATTTAGACTCTGTTTGCATAGACAACTTAATTAAGCGTTTACCATATGAGTGTCTATGTCTAAGCTATTTATGTAATAAAGTCAAACTGTTTTTATTTAAGTTATTGGTTGCTTTTATAAACTATCCTAAAAAGCTTATGAAAAGAAGTTTAAAACAACTCATGGACGTGTTAAGAACTGTTCCCAAACAGTCTGACAAGTGCTTATGCCAGTATGTAAGCTTAAATAAGCTAATCCAAATAAGCTTAAATAATACTTTTCATTACTAACTTCTTTTCTACATATGTCGATTCTGGATTTTTCAAATGTTTTGAAAAGAAATTAGTCAAAGTTGATTCTGTTTGCGACTGGTTCTCTTTGGTGTTGTTTGAATTCTCTTCTGTGATGATGTTTGTGTTCTATTCAAAATGTGATTGTTCAATTTCAATGTGATATGGTAAGGATTTCCCTTTTTACTTAATTGAAGTTTGTAAATCATGTATTTGCTAATTGATGTAAGTCTTCTTATATGAACTGCCCACACTTGCTCATCAGACACTGCTTAGAGTACTGCAAATTCTGTTTGGAGGGTGCCCCTTGTCTTCTCTATATTGAATTCTTCTTTTTCTAAAAACATTATATTTTATTGGAATGGTTAGAGTTACAGCGTACCTGCTAATATGTTTTATCCTTGTTTTATCTTTTGATTGCTTTCATTGTTTTACATGTTTAACTTAGTAGTCATATCCTTTCAATTATATTTTTTATGTTCAACAGATTGCATTTAGCTCAGGAGGATGTGGCAATATCCGGAATTTCTGTCATATAACACCTGGTAATTTTGTGGTTTTTTTTTTGTTTTAAAAATACATTAGCTGGTACAAATTTAAATGATCATGCAATTAATGTCACCATCCCTTTTCTGTTACAGGACGCTGGATTAATTCAAAACCTATAAGGTTAGTGGTTCCTTTATTAGTCATAAGCTTTAAATATTGCTTTAGGGTATTTAATTTACGTCGGCTCAGAAGTCAGAACTGGTAAAATGAGTCAGTTATAGGAATATTTAGTTATAGTAATAGTTAACTGGTGGAGGTCAGGAAAAATAATATAAAGCTCTCCAACAACCTTCTAAAGCTATTACCAGGTTTGAATTTTAAAGACTTTAGCAGCATACATATGGTTTAAATAAAGTTTGAGAACGGAATTAAAACAATATGTGAACAATTTTTGTTTCCTAACCAAATAGGCTATTCAGGGTATGAAAATGAAAGCAATGGTAATAAGATTCATTGTCAGAAAATGAAATAATGAAATTGTTCTCAAAAGTCAGCAAACTCTAAATTTTCGTTGTTAATAATCAAATGCTAGCACAATTTCTCTGACTTCCATGTTATTAGTTGCCATTTTCACATCTTTTCTTGTATGTTGGTAATTTTGGCTTATGGACATAAGCATCAGATCATGCATTCGGCTTCATATGATAACCAAACATTTATATTTAGCAGTGTTTGTGATGGTGTTAGTAAGGGCATTGGTTGTCTCAGATAAACAAGTTATATGGCATTTTTTGGAAGGAAGCATGGACAAATTAAAAAGATGTATTTTCTGTAATCTACTTTCATGTATACTCAAACAAATTCTGGTGATAAACTTCTCACATGCAGTTTGTGGTGCAAAAATAATAGTTCAACTTTGTTACTTTATACTTCACTAAGTTCACTCTGCCTCTGTGCTTATTTGTGTCTGCTGATGTAATAACTAATAGTCTGAAAATTGCCAATTGCTATGCAGGGACATTTTTTATCAAGAGGCTTCCATTCAAACATGGAGGCGTTCATTTTCTTCGGAAAGTGGTGAGATATTAACGTGCCTCTTCCTGTCAGTTTTCTGTCGTTTAAGTTACGTATATATACATTGAGGCATTCAAGGTTATTTCTTTCATGAAAGACAAACTACACATACATTGAGTTTATTGTAAGAGTTTTAGCTTTTATGAGAGAGGGTTATTTCACAAAATCCATGGTTATGATGATAGAGTATTGCACATGTGTATTTCTGAAATTTAATTAATGTATAACTGATTTTATTGTAATAGAATTTAGATTGTATTGTTTGATTGAAAAGATATCGTATTTCTGTCCAGCGTGGCATAGAAGAATGGCATTCCTTGGGAGTTTGGTAATTGACATTTATGAAGTTGTGCTCTGTTATGTGTGCATTATGTCTTCTTCTTACATGAATTCTGTGTGCATTATGTCCCTTCCACATATATGTAGGAATATGCAGAATGTTCCAAAATGCAGTTACATTTTATTTATTAGAGTCCAGAGTCTTGGGTATAGGACCAAATAAGTCATGTGAATGCTAGTTTGATAAGTGTAGTTTTTTTTTTTTCTGGCATTTATGTTGTTCAGTTGACTTGTTCTGTTTTTTCTTTTGATTTCTGATCTGTTAGAATATCAAATATTATTTTTTATTTGTGATAAAGGAGATTCTGTTGATGTTGTGGTCCCTCCATTGGCTGAATCCATCGAAGATGGGACTCTCGCAAAATTCCTGAAGAGTATGTTAACCAACTCCTTGTAGTATGTTTTGTTTACAGCTACTTGTTCTTTTTAATGGTTATTGGTGATTGACTGTGACATCTTTTGTTTTGATGTACGGGAGCAGGGGTTGGTGACAGGGTTAATATTGACGAACCAATTGCTCAAATTGAAACAGATAAGGTTTGATGTTAAAACAATATGCAAATTTTGTGTGAAGGATTTGGATTGTAATTAGTGGGTTCAGTTTTCTTTGTTCCTAAATAATTAACACTGTTTTCCTTATTCCTGTATCAGGTGACAATTGATGTTACAAGTCCCGAGTCAGGTGTGATTGTGAAGGTACTGTTGAATAGGTTCAGAACATTTTTACTCCCACAAGCCAGCCACCCCAAGAATTCTATTTTTTTTACTCTCTTCTTTCTTTAATTAAATTTTGTTCATGTGATCTATTTAATGATCTGTAGCTTTTAGCCAATGAAGGGGATACGGTTGAGCCAGGTCACAAGATAGCAATCATTTCAAGGTCTGCTGATGCTACAACTCATGTTGCGCCATCTGAGACTGCACCTGAGAAACCTGCTCCTAAGCCAACCCAAAAGGTTAGTGAGCCTGAGGAGAAGAAAGCTCCTAAAGTTGAAACAACTAAGACAGAGAAGCCTAAAGCACCTGCTCCACAAAGCTCTCCAAGTGAGCCACAGCTTCCTCCTAAGGAAAGAGAAAGACGAGTGAGTCATTGTGATTTTCTTATTATCTTAGCTACCTGAATTATGTTTAACATTTTTTTTTTTAATTTTAATGTCTTCCTTCATTATCAAGGTTCCTATGACAAGGCTTCGGAAACGGGTTGCTACACGGTTGAAGGATTCACAAAACACATTTGCTATGCTGACAACCTTCAATGAAGTTGATATGTAAGTTTCATTGATTGTCAAATTGTAGCAGAAGCTGTGAATATTGCCTCAATCTTCATGTGTGTAGTGTAAATATTCCCAATTATGCATTATTTGGTGATGCTTACTTTGAATAAGAATATTGGAAACTCTGGGCATGGTCCTTGTGGTACACAGTAGTCTAAATTTAATGAATTTCTCAAGCTATTGTGTGTGCGCTAAACCAGTGGTGACTCCATTTGTTTATTATCATTTATTGTTGCTATACTTCTTGACATGGCTGTATCTATTGAACCACCATAGTCATTCTCTCCCTGATTGCTCTTCTATTTATAACAGGACTAATTTGATGAAGCTCCGTGCCGATTATAAGGATGCTTTTGTTGAAAAGCATGGAGTCAAATTGGGACTTATGTCTGGGTTTATCAAAGTATGCTTTCAAATTATGGAAGTATTGATTAATGAGTTTTTTTTTTCTTTCTATATTTTTTTTTAATTTCTTTTTCTTTCTCACTATGTTAGGCTGCTGTCAATGCACTTCAAAATCAACCAATTATTAATGCAGTCATTGATGGGGATGATATTATATACAGAGATTATATAGATATCAGCATAGCTGTTGGAACTCCGAAGGTTTTTATCAGTCACCTCAACTTTTACTCATTTACTGTCTTTTATTATGCGGAGAAATCCTTGGGGCTTGATTTATTATACTTTTGGTGAAACCTAACCATGTCATTGACCTATGTCGATCGATGTTGTTATGGCTGATCTTCAAAATTTGAATGGTTGAGTTAAAGGGAGCCGATTAAGTATATATTTTTATTTACACTACTGTAAATGTTATTAAACTTCAATAATTGTCTTCCCAGGGACTTGTTGTGCCAGTCATCCGCAATGCTGATACAATGAACTTTGCGGATATAGAAAAACAGATCAATGCTTTTGCAAAGAAGGCTAATGCTGGAACCTTATCAATTGATGAGATGGCTGGAGGAACTCTTACAATATCAAATGGTGGTGTTTATGGAAGTCTTTTGAGTACCCCTATTATCAACCCTCCTCAGGTTTGCAACTTCTGCTAAAACGGCACTTATTATGGTTTTTCTTTTATTTTATAGAACATTCTTGTATATATGGTAAATGGTAACTCTTAATCATCAACTGTTTTCTTCTTCAAAAGATCACAATGTTTGATGACAGGACGTAGGAATGGACAATCAGTAATTTCATGCATTTTTTATGTCGTGTGTCACACGAACAGACCATATCTTTAATGACATTTTTTTTTGGACAAAGCATGTCTCTAGTAACTAGTCAAAATGAATTTTGTTTTCACATTGCAATCAGTATATAATTCAAAACACCTAACCAAATGTTCTGGTCTTTTACTTGCCAGTAGTAAGATTTTGATAATTGCATTGCTTTCCTTTTCTTTTTAATGATACTAAATAATTGTTAGCAATTTTGTGTAAATTTTTTTGGAAAAAAATCTCACGCAGCTGTTGTTTTTGGCAGTCGGCAATCTTGGGTATGCATTCGATAGTGAGCCGTCCAATGGTTGTTGGAGGAAATGTTGTTCCAAGGCCAATGATGTACACTGCTCTAACATATGACCACAGAATAATTGATGGAAGAGAGGCAGTGTTCTTTCTGCGACGCATCAAAGATATCGTGGAGGACCCTCGCAGGCTCTTGCTCGACATATAAACAGAATCTCAAACTCATCCAAGTAAATTAAATCTCTTAGAATTCTGATACCATAAATGGGTACCCTTTTGTTACGGGTCTTGAATTGCGGCGTGATTTACAGTATTTTATTGAGCAAGTTCTTTAGGATCAAATCATAATTTATCTGTGACATAAACTCAGCTTGTTTGTTTCTTTTCACCAATCCCTCTTAAACTAGAGGCTCATAGTTTTTGGCTCATAAGTTGTATCAAACGACTACGAAGCATATTACGGGATTCTCCCTCAAGTAATAATGCGATTTAATGTTTTTTATTAAATAATGCGATTTAATTTCAATTCATGCTACTCTTCGCTACAATATTTTTCTGTAAACGAAAATCTCCAAACACGTCTCAAACAAACTTCCCAAGTTCCCTCAACTTATATGTTTTATGCCACGTGGTTCTTTATCATGCTTCGGATTCTAGTTCGAGGGGTCATATAGCTAATTTGATTTGATTTATTTTTACATTAAAAGCTTCTTTAAAATAAAAGTTAAAAGTAAGAACTTAAAACATGAAATTAAAGTTTGGTAATTATTGTTAATTGGGTTGTCTTACAATAATTGTCATATTTGAATTGTGTATACGGTTTGAAAATATTTTACTAACTAAAGGTGAAAACTAATATTGAATAAAAATTAGAGGCAGAGGCAGTAAATAGAGGGAAGGAAAAAGACACAATGATTTATCATGGTTCACTACTAACTCATTAGCAATGTCTAGTCGCTTTACCTAGAAGGATTTAGTCCAGTAATTTAAAATAGATTACAACCACTTAACTTCTCAAGTTAAGTCTTCTCAACATCCAACTTAAAACTCTAAGTCGTTGAGGATATACAACCACTATTGTGTTCGATTACGCAAGTGTTTAGTTTATGTTTTTGGGTTTACTCTCATTAGAGAATGTTTACAATATTGCTCATAGACTTAGCATAACTAGAATTATATTACAATTGACTGTTAAATAAAATATAAGTATTTGATGATTGATATTTAGCTCTCTCTCGTATTGCTTCATATATCCTCACATGTTGTTCTTCAAGTGACGAATACGTTTTATAGAAGTCAATTCTTGCTTTCAGATCACTTCAATTTCTTCTTCTTCTAACGTTCTGCAAATTCCAGCGTGTTTATTCCAACATTCTGAAAATTTAATTTTGGTTTCTTTAGTTTTCTATTTTTCCGTTGCAACCAAACTTTGATGATTGTTGCTTTTGACTTATGTCCAGATTCATAGATGACCGTTGCCTTGAATTTGATCTTGATATTAGCTTTTAATTTTCTAATCATTGCACACAATTTTTATTATGATCTAAGCTTCAATTCATAATTTTGGTTTCTGGAATTAAATTGTTGATCGTTATTGACCGTTGTTGGAGTTTTTATTATGATCTAAGCTTCAATTAATAATTCCGTTGCTAGATTTAATTCTGATATAAGATTTAATTCATAATTCTGTTGCTTGATCATTGCTGGGATTTTTAGAATGTTCTATCTTTGATTTTCACAGATCCGTTGTTGTGAATTTGAATTAGACCGTTTCTATTTGATGAAATATTCAATTCAGTGCAATTAAGAATGTAACTAACTGAAAACTTTAATCCTTTAAAGTGTGGACAAAAGTAACCATTTGAACATTTGAATTTTCAATATCAAATTTAAAGGCAGTGAGCCTTTATCAGATTCTATTTTTGAGCCGCGTGTCTTAAGAGTCAACTTTCAGAGTTATGACTTTTATCAAATTCAGATATGTTGACTTTTTTTAGTGCCATTAGCTTTTTCAGAGACGTTGACTTTTTCATGTTGCATTTACTTTTTCATCAGAGGCATTGACTTTTCACATAGTGAGACGCTTGCTTGTGTTGGAGGCAGAGTCTAATAATAAGAGTCAGAAGTAGTATGAAGTTCAGAGTCAGAGTCAATCATCTTCAAGCGTTGAATTACTGGTAGAGGCAACTTAGTAGAGGCATAGTCAGTGTTGCATATCATAGTCTAATGATTGCTTTGTTGGAGGCAGCTTATTTGAACATGTTTCCTTTGACTTCCGAGTCTCATCTTCTGGGGAAAACCTTGGAGACATATTACTAGAGTAAGATCCTTAGACTCAGTTATTTAGAGGCATCTCCTTTGGAGGGCGCGTGTTGTTCTTTTCCTCTAATCCGTCCTTTTATTTTATTTCCTCTAAATATGCTTGCTTCCTCTGATCCTGAATGCTTTCTCTAATCCTTTTGTTTTTCTTTTAATTTATTTTCTGCACACTTAATTAAATTATTAGTGCATTAAATTGTTTCCATAAAATACTTTTTGTTATCATCACAACAAGATAAAGAATTGTTCTACAAACCATCCAGATTCTAATAAGAAGAACCATGTATGTACAAATAGAAGTTGCATTTTTTTATTGTTTAGAGATAGTAGAACTAATGTTTTTGAGATATTCATATAATAATGTTAATAAACCTTCACCATATTTTAGGCATTTAGAAATATGATTAAAAAAACTATTAATTCGTTGACTTGAAATGATTTCTACCAAAAAATTTATGTTTCCAACTCAAGTGGAGGAGATGAAAGTATGATACCCGAAGCAATACTTAAAATATTTTGATATAAGAGTCTCACTATAAATTTGATTTCTATGGGTACCTCGAGACAATTATTTAGTTTTTAATTAATCAATCATAAAATAAATTAATAGTACTTAATGTACTTAAGAATCAATATTCAGACTAAAGAAATATAATTTTCATCATTTAAACATTTTTTTTCTTGAAGAATCAATTTTTTACATAATTAGTCAATAAATCATAATATTCATAATTGAGATTTTTTATGGGTACCTCGAGAAATTGTGTTTATAAAATTGGGGTTACTTACAACTAAACTAACACTTCAAGTATTATTAATATTATTTAATTTTATCAACATTCTTGAGATATCAATTCTATCAAGTGATGCATTTGCCTTTGAATATTTTGTAAAAAAAAGGAAGAAGGTTTACAGCAACTAGAGAGTCAGATTCATCTCATTTTTAACAAATCATCTGCTTGCGATAAATTGAGTACCACCAAGAATCTCCCAAAACTGCTAGGGATAATTTGAAATAGACCCATATCATATTATATTTTTAATTTTGTATATCATATATTCATATGCAACAATTTGTGTTAATATATCTGAAAAATATTTAATTATATATCATACAACACTCTTTAAATGTTAAAATATTGTATGAGATTAACTAATATATTATGGAGTTAATTATAATTTTAATCTATTTGTTTTAGAAATTTCGAGACTTTATACCCCAAATTTCTAATTATGCAATTTGGGTCCTTTAATTTGACAATTTATGAAATTAAACCTATAATGTTAAAACAAGTTGATGCAACATTTTTAATATGGTGTGGCTCTTATTAATTTATTACACCGATGTCGGGTCGAATTGAATTTCCATATACAAGTAATAATGTAAAACTTATTTTAAAACAAATATATATTAATAGTAATTTAAATTTAAAGTTATTTATATAACAAACAACCTATCTCGTGTAATGCACATACACTTATATTAATTTTTTTATTGTTCGTAAATATCATTATAATTAACTCACACAACTGTGAAATCTCGAATTTGAATTTAAAGTACAATATGTTCAACTTAACAATATCTGACATTTAAAAATTAAATTATAATTTCCACCCCGTAACCGCACCCGAACCTGCCGCGCTAGTAATATTATTGTAATTTTTAAATTTTATATACATGTATATATTGAATATACTTAATATTTTTTTAAATATTAAAAATTAAAATATGATCTCTATAATTTTTTTTAATTTTATTATTATTTACTAATAATTTATTATACTAATTATAATAGATATGATTTTTAAATTTATAATTTTATATATATGAATGAGTACAGATGTGGACAGAAAAATTTGAAATTTGTTACAGACGGTGATGAAGTCTAAATTTCACACCCGCTAAAAATGGGTACAAGTTTTCCCTAATTAGTCGGATGCAGGAGTGGGAAAGGCAAAATCCGCTCCTGCCCCACCCCATTGCCATGTCTATATACTAGTTTTATTAAAATTAAAAACTAATTTGTAATTTAGTAAATTAAATAATTAATTTAAAAAACTTGAATCTAAATATGTAATATAGATTAGATGTCAATACTCCAATGACTTTTCAATTTGTCAATAGAAAACTTATGAATCGAATAAATGTCAATACTCCAATGACTTTTCAATTTGTCAAAGTCAATTGGGTATTGGCACCCTTTATAACAAAAGCGTATTAGAGGGCTTATAAAAAAAAGTTAGTAAACCACGTCTATTATCAATAGAAAGTTATTTTAGATCTTCAATTAATTACAATATTTCAACACATCAAATAAAAAATTAAAATAAGAAAGTTATGTCGTTGTTTATGTATTGGTAAATTATGATTAATTGTCAATATAAAATAACTTTATAGTATATAATCTCTTAATTTTAGATGATATTTTAATATTTTAATTTTTTTTCTTCATATTTGTTATATGTGATTAATTTGATTTTGGCCTTTTAAAAGAATTAATTTATTTTATTACCAGAATTTGTTTTTTAATAAATGTAGATGAAAATGAAAAATAGTAATAAGGAAAAAATTCTTGTTAAAGTTTATTTGACTGCAAATTCTTGTTAAAGTATTTTTTACTGCAAATTTTCTTAAAGCACATGCAAGTTAATGCTTTATAATAAAGAAAAAAAAAATTCTTTGAATCTAATAAAGAATTTGTTTCAAAAAAGAAAAAAAATATTATCAAAGATTAATAAAATAAAGAAAGAGTAAAACACAACTTGTGGGGATTATACATAACAAATATTACCACATTATTCAGTTAAAAAAAATTAATGCTTTCTAATTAAAAATTCTTGGAAACAAATAAAGATTCTGTTTCAAAAAAGAAAAAACAATATAAAAGATTAATAAAAAAATAAAATAAAAGTAAAACACAACTTTTGGGAATTATACGTAACAAATATTATC